>JAULKM010019004.1:0-14327 GCA_032355605.1 Rubia tinctorum
AATCTAGCAATCTTCCAACAAAAAGATAACAAAAGAGATGTTAAATGCTTCGGAAAATACATGCATTTGACATCTTAACAGCGTGTTCCTGGGCTCCAACATGTTCAAGATCGGCGATCCAGCAAGAAGGGCGAGAGTGATTGTTCAGGCGATGACCCATTACAGCGACCCTGCGCTGATGGGGTCATCGAAATTGGTGAAAATTGGGGCAAAAAGTCGCCGATGGGGAAAATGGTGGAATTGGAAAATGGGAGCAGGCCGATGGGGAAAATGGGAGCTGTGATCAGCGAATATGATGGGGAAAAATAGGGAGCATGCTAAAGGGGAAAAATGGGGGTCAACGGAGCCAATGGTGGCAGGATTGAAGAAGAAGAAGAACATGAGGGGTATCATTGTGATTACATTTTAAGGAATAGGGGTATTTTTGTCTTTTTATAAATAGTCACCGCTTGAATTTATTTGGTCAATGATAGAATAGTGCAACTTGGGTATAATTGCACTCTTTTACAAAAATTTAGCGTTACTTCTGCACTTTCAAATTTTTACAAGCCTATTGTTCCACTTTCTCAATCTTATAGGGTTATTTTTGCAATATAATCAATGTATTAAAAAATATTTGTGTTGGTGGATATCATACATGATGTAATATTTAGGATTTGCATCGATTTTATATTTTTTTTGAAAAGATATTAAATTCAATTTTTATATACTCTGGGGACGTCCATTATTAAAATATTTACGTATGTATTTTTTTAACATCATTATTAGCACATTTTTATATTAGATGAACTACATGTATTTAAATCAATCCATCATATGTGATTTACATATATCATAAAAAATATATGAACCAAAAAATATGTAAAGATGAAAAAATGTAAATAAAATATTTACGATAAACTATAAAAAGATTTACATTCTTAATCACATAAGACATATTAATATTGTTATAAATGATAAACTACAAAATTTATATTAAATATAATTTTATATGAACTAGATATAAGAATAGTTCATGAAATAATTCTGTATTTTTTAGTAGAGTTGATCATTTGAAATAATTTATGCTTGTATATATTATTTTACAAATAATGATATAAATTAATATTTATTTCCTTAATGTGAACCAAATAGTAACAAAGGTAGTGAGAGAATTTGATTCCCTTTCTATGACTGGACCAAACAAAATTTAAAAATCAAGGTTATTCATTTCCTTTATTTTACTTTCCCTTTATCTAGGGGTGACAAAATGGACAAGTAACCTGGTTAAACGGGTTTTCTAACTTTGAACTCAAATGGGTATGGGTAAAATGAGTAACGGCTTAATTGGGTAATGGATTAAAGGATAATTAAAATATATGGATTGAACGGGTTAGTTTTGCGAGTTGACCACGAATCATGAAAATAAGCTAACCCGTGGGTTTACCCGTTTTAATGCTTACCATGATCCATTTTTTCAGCCTCCCTCCGACTCTGTCATTTCTCCACCTCCCCCTCCTACATTAGAAACCCCCGTCAATACGTTTTAGTTTCAGTTGTCTGGAAACGTTACTGTTTTGCAGAATCTTCCGTTCCACCAAATGCGCTGCCAAAGAAGCATTTTGTTTATCCACATAAATCTTATTCTTCCTTTCGTTTGCAACGAAGAACTTTTGACTACTCAATGAAGAATAAGAATAAGACTCGGTGGAGATGCAAGCCTGCAATACTTTTTTTTGGAGTGATTGCATTTCTTCTCAAGGACTGAGGCACAGGCACTAGTTATAAAATGGGTTGATATGGGTCATACCTAGAGATGATCATGGATCTTGAATCCGACCCAAACCCATAAGATCTACACCCGTTAGGTCGGGTCCAAAAAATTTAAACTCATCAGGTCCAGATCCGGATATGAGTCTATATTTTAAAAATTGGGTTTGGGTCCGGGTCTAAAAAACCCAGACCCAACCCAGACCCAACCAATGGACTCATATTACCCTAACTATACACATTATTTATCCTAATTTCTAAATTACTTTCATATTATCTTTGTATTTTTATATTAAATTTAACGAATAATGTGTATTTAATAAAAAAATTCTTAATTATTTAATTCATGTCCATATTGAAATTGAATTATATTTATTTAAGATAATACATATTTTGTTTAGTGATTTTTTTAAAAAAAGTTAGACCCGTTTTGGACCCATGACCCATTTAGACCCATCGATTTTGGGTATGGGTCTAAGATTTTTAGACCCTACGGGTCGGGTCTGGGTCTGGGTCTTGACTCGACTTAGACCCTACCCATGATCATCCCTAGTCGTACCCATATATATATATATATATATATTAATTATTCATATTATTTGACCCACATTCAACCGGTCCGCTCATTTGCCACCCCTACCATATTTGTTTGAACCAAACAACACCTCATTACAATCGCCGGTGGACATTTTTTCCAACATATATGAATGGTTGTTTTCAAAAAATTACTATTAAGTTATTTAATTACGTTATTAGGCACATGTTGATTTCAGGTTAGTTATTCAATTAAATTGATTACAATTGGGTATAAATTGATTTCAATCAGGTATGTATTGTTTTTTTATGGTGGCTTGTTCACTAATTTTTTAAAGGTTTTATTTATATTCTTTTTCATTCATTAATATGATATAATGTGTAATTGAAATTTTATTTAAATTTTAATGATTATAACTTGTATGTTTATGAGCTACATTAATTTTTTCATTTGAAGTTAGATAATAATTTTGATGTTTGATTTGAATTTAAATCAGTTTATTTGAATTGTTTGCCTTAATATATTATTGTCGTTGTTTTGTTGATGTTATAGTCATAATTAAGTTTTAAAAATATTTTTCGTATTTGATGTTAAATAGGTTATGGGTGAATTCTTAATTTGAAATTGTGGATCATGAAGTTTAAGAGACCTAGAGAACCAAATGGAGAAACAAACAATGAGAAGGGTAGTAGTGGAAAACATTCTTGCATCGAGTTCAATCCGAATGATGTTATGAATGATACCGAGCTACATAAACCTATTAAGAAATTTGATGCTTCCATTAGAGATCAAGTGATATGATAATACTATATGTTAAGAGGTTCTTGCTGACCGAAGGCTCATTTTTCCTCAGGATAAAGTATGATAACAACTATGGAGTATAGAAGTTTTCAAGGTTCTTGATATGAAAATCTGATTGGTTGCAGTATAACATATCAAAGGATGCAACGTTTTTCTTGTGTTGCTATATTTTTAGAAATTCACATAAACGATATTGATATGAAGATGATGCATTTACTGCGAGTGTGGTGAGTAATTGGAAGATTTTTTTTGTGATATTTCACAAATATGTTGGCCTAGCGGGTAGTGCTCATAATGATGCAATCAATAGTTGAAAGCCAATAAAATACAAAGGCAGAGCATCTCACATTCTTTGCAAGCATATGGGCGTGGATCAGAGATTACATGTCACACGTATTCGACATCCATTTTGGACGTGACACGGTACTTGCTAAACCAATGTTTGGCTTTCCGTGGTCATGACGAGTGGGGATGGATTCTCGTAAGGAAAATTATCTTGAATAGTTTGAGTGGTATTGCAAGAGAAGTGATGTTGTTGCTAAGACAATGAATGAAAATGCTCAAGTAACTTTCAAGCTTACATACCCCTAATTTCAGAAGGAACTCGCAAGTGCCAGTAGTGGAAAAAAGGGTGATTAAAGCCATGCAATCAAAGGCGGTCCCCGAGGAATCGCCTTTAACTAGGACACGAATTAGGTTCCAAATTTGAAATTCCCTCCTAAGTCACCCTTTCATTTTAAAGGTGGTTTTAAATTCATTAAAAATTGTTCTGCCTTTAATGAAAATCGATAAAAGGCGATTCTATTGTAGAACCACCTTTAATGGGCATCATTTAATTGGGTTTTTTGATCCACTATATTAATAGAAATCAATTCCTTAGGTTTTTATGCCCATTGGTTTTTTTCTCCTTAGGTTTTTCTCCTCCCTCCTTTCTTAGGTTTTATCCCGCCTCCATGAAAACCCTCCGCCCACCCAACCCTCCAACCTCAGCCTCCATCTACCCTCACGCCTCTACCATTGCCACTAGAGATCAAAGCCCATCACCGCTGCTGGATATCACCTCTGTAATTGGAGATCGAATCCCACTGTTGCCACTAGAGAATGCTTTGCCTAACCGTTAGAGATCGAACACCACCGCACCACCGGAGAACACCTCCGCCGTCGCATCGATGCTCCATCGTAACAAATCTCCCTCGCCCCTGCTAACATCCTCCTCCTCCTGCCGCTGCATTGTTGTAGTTGCTTTAAAATTGTCTACCACGTTGTTTGTTGTTGTTGCTTTACCATTTGTTGTTGCTCTTTATTTACTCTAGATTTAGCTTTGCTTCAAAGCTGCCGGAAACCTAAACATTTTTTGGAATCTCAAAAATTGGTTCCGAATTCGAAACCTAACTAATGGTTGTATTTGAACCGCATTTAATCGAAGGTTTTCCACTAGTGTGCTTGTGTTTGTGAGGTAACACATGCTATCCTTAATGACAGTGGATATAGTATATTTTCTCTCATGGTTAATGAGTATAGAGATGTATCAATAAAAGAGAAAATGGAGGGTTGTTTTGAAATCTGTCAACATCCTTGAGCGTTGTGTATGTGCGTGGTACTTCAACTATTAGTTAAAATAGTGCTATCTATGAATTGTTTGCAAAGTATAAATTGTCATTGTCAAAGTTGAGAGGTCAAGGATATGATAGAGCATCAAATATGTGAGAAGAGTATAATGATTGAAAGCTTTGATATTAAAAGAAAATTTAAAAGATGCACAAGTTGTGATTTTATGTATAATGATTAGATAATTTGTAGTTTACGATTATTTATAATCTTTGTTTTTTCAAATTTGATGTATTTAATTTTATTTGAATTTCAATTGAAAACCTTTTGAATAAACAGAATTTGATTTTCTAAATATGGTTCGAGTTTTTATTTTAGGTTTATAAAAAGTGAACTTAATTTAATCGAATCGGATAAACCAAAATATTTGAAAATCAAATCGATGCGTACCCCCTAGCAACTAATTTGTTAAATAGTCAGTTTCCTACAAGACCAATTAATGGTAAAACTAATAGAAAAAAATAAATAATGAAAATAATAAATGAGAGCTTTTTAAATTTGGGGTCTAAAATATAAATATTCTTCACTATGGGCCTTTTTTAATCAAAAGCACGTTGGAACTAACGGAGTAATATGCAGTTACAATAAACAACATTAACCCTCGCCTCCTAGTTGAATCCACCATTACCATTCGTTTTTCGTCGTGGTGTCTTCAATACTTCGTTGTCGGAGATTCTCAACGACAGCGCTTCCCTGCTTGCAGTGTTTCCCAGTTAAACCTGGAGACCCCTAGGGTGTTTTACGACTAAGCCCTAAGTTCCTCGCAATGCCACAAGAAGTTTGGCCAAATCTCTTCCTTTAAGATGTGAAATCGGAAATAGGAAGGTTAGAAACGAGAGGTGAATATGGATTGCTTCCTTGCGGGTTTCGTCTATATCTATCGTAGTCGTCAATCGACAGAAAAAATTTTATGTGGAAAAATTGAATATGTGGGGATGAGGGACAGTAAGATATTGACAAGTTGCAAGTGGATGAATAAAAAAATGGAAAAATGCACATAATTTAATATTGACCTCACTCACTTGTCACAGGTCAGAATCTTACTGGTCAATCGAAGGGTTAACGAATTATGTGCGAAAATTATAATTATGGCCATAAATTACGAATCTGACTTCAAATTTAATTCTAGGAGTTGTCTGAATCCAATGCCGATTGACGAATTGTCCATTTTTGAAAGAAGGTAAATCTCCATAAAATTATCGACGTCAAGCATCAGCGGAAAAGCAACGACGATTGCAAGACTTTGAATTCAAATTCCATCAGTTTTAAATGTGGTGACGCAAAGCCAATGTGACATGTTCGCAACGAGGTTGAGGAAGATGACGACCCGGACCTAGGCTTGGATTCGGACTTCCACCTGGCCCTATCCACCATTTAACCAATTTCTCAACGTTTTAAAATTCTAGTGTAACTTAAATGACAATAAATTAAATAAAAATTTTAAAAATTTATGAAAATATCAAAATGAAATAATAATATCAAATAAAAACAATATAAATACACACTAAATTAAATTTGTTAACCACCGGATGAAAACACTAAATAGAAATAAAATACATCAAATAAAACACAAAATATAAAATAAAAATAGTTAAATATAAAAAAATATAAACATTAAATATAAATATAAAAATACATGTCAAAATTGAAATTGTTAAACATAAAATAAAATACTAAAAAATACTCATCAAATTAAAATAATTAATCATCAACTTATAATATTTAAAATACACATCAAATTAAAATAGTTAAATATCAAATAAAACACTAAAATAAAAATTAAATAAATATATTTGAACATCTAATAAAATAGTGAAGAAACATCAAATAAAAACACACGTAAATTTTAAAATATCGAATCGTGTACCAAAATGTTAGGATGACATCGAAAAAATATATAAATAATCAAAATTTAAAAAAATTATTTTACGCAATTGAAACATTAAGGGCCCATTAAATAAAAATCTATTCGAAGAAAAAAATAAATGCTTGGAATAATTTTTTAAAACGATGCGATGAGAAACTAACACATCAATCAAAATCATAGCATAAATTAAAATTTAAAATTAAGATAATAAAATAACACTAACAATGTCAAAATATATCAACTATCAAAAATTTATAAGGTAAACACAAATTTACCTTTTAAAAAATTCAAAAATTAACTTTAAAACGCATGATTTTAGATTAATTATAATTCAAAAAAATACAACAAGGTTTGGTTGAAATATCAAATATCAAATATGGTAGTTGGTGTAATGAACTCAGGCCCAAAAAAATTAGCGAAGCTATCTCTCAAATAGCCAGGCGATCAAAGAGTGAATATCAAGAGATCGTGACTGGCCCGATACACTAGAATACTATCGTACAGCCACCACGATGGCCACAATCAACACTACCCTAGTGTCAAATGTTACTTCGGCATTCGCGGCTCGAAAAACTTATAAATGGAGGAGAAATCAAGAGAACAAGGTAAGTGACAAAAAAATTTGAAATTATATCCCAAAGAAGGAGAACACTAGTTTAAACCTCATAGCCTTTATCCAAAATCCAACTGCAGGGTTCGTAAGAGAAGTGCCGGTGGATGCTGACCTCTGATCATCGCCATTGATTAGAACGAACCAATCACATCATTAGTAAAAAGTGCACATTGCATGAAAATATGGAGAAAATTTGAGCCTTGAAATCCGATTTCTTGAGCCACATAAATGTATTACTCGGAATCATTAATTTCCCAAATATTTGTGTTGTGTATCCCCAAAAATGGTATTTGCACCCATATCTCTCCTTATTCCTTAAACATTATATAAATTCTACTTAAAACCTCATCCCTGTATAATACTCATGAAAACTCTACTTTAACATTGGGACCATAATTGGTATCACCATGGTCCTGTACAAGATTTTGTCTGAGCTAAAACATTCAAGAATAAGTATGTCAAAATACTTTTAGAACCGATGGAGTAGTCTAAACAACTCTACTCATCAGTTTCTTTGGTAAGACCATTCCTTAATGTTCTTTCTTGATCACAAAACATGTAAAAGCCAACTAGTATTAGCAGGATCATAGGATACTTGGATGTTATTCAAAATTGGTACCGCCGAATGCCTATCTATAAATACTACTAAAACAGCATGTTTTTGGGCACGTGGCACCCCCACAACTTGCCAAGTCGGGTTTCCACCTCAGGTTTCCACACTTAATAATTTTTAAAAATTAATTTTTGTTGATTCATATTTCGAAAACTTAAAATGGCCCTAAAACTTCCCCTCTTCATTGAAACTTCATCGAAACTCTAGCTTTTCTCTGCCGCTCCCTATTCCAAAACTTCCCTTGCTCTTCAGAATTCTCCAGTAGAGCGAGCGGACTCCTTTTTCCCTCTTTTCTGTTCACTCTTTGATATGTGTTTATGTGATGATTTTGATTGTTGGTAGTGATACTTAGATGATTTGTTCGTTGTAAACAGAGCTCTCTCTGCAACATCAATGGCGTATTCTGATCAACACTCAGCCAACAATCACAATACTCAAACTCCACCACCAACCCTTTCAACCAATCAGCTTCGCTTCCCTAACGCCACTCATTTCTTCAAGGCGAGATAATTTCTATGGGTGCGATTGCGGGTGCGTTTGGGGAAGGATTTATGCACCCAATGGATATTATAAAGATCCGGCTTCAGAGCCAGGCGATTCTGAGTGGACGCCGGAATCTGAAGTGCATATTTTGTGTCTTAGTATAATCTTTATTAGCAAGTCCAAGTGTTGAATGAAATTACTGCAAGTGGCATTTTGGGTGTGAGGAAGGCAAAGTTTTATTCTTTATCTGATTTTGGTTTTTTTTTTCTTATTAAAATTTTTATTGGGTTGCTTTTATTGACTTTGAATCCATTTTGCACTTGAATGTGGTTGAAGTTATGGAAATTTTTTGCTTCCTGACTGAATTGTTATGGTTTCTGTCAATAGCTGGATCCAAAATATGAAAGCATGAACCAATAGCTTCTTTGGGTAATTTCCTTCTCCCGAGCATTGATTTCTAATTCTATTGCCGATTAATCGATAGTCTCTTTGTATACAACTATTTCATTAGTTTTATTAATAATGAATTCCCATGCCTACTCTTTGTTTCTAACAATATGTTTTTTCTTTCTTTCTGTTTTCAGGATTTTCTATGTTTTGATGTTGGTGGCAGGTTGTTAGACGATTTGCCTCAATATATTTAGGATGTCAGGAAGGTAAAGCTTCACTTTTTATCTGAATCTGTAGATTTGCATTGACTTTAGACGATTTTGTTTCTTTTTCAATACAAGTTATACTAGATTGCTATTGATGATTTTGAATCCCTTTTGCAATAAATGTTTATGACATGCCTGATCAGAGCTATTTGTTTTGCTATAGTTGTAGGCATGCTTCAGTTTGACTCTATGAATATGTTGCTTAGTTTTTTTCTTTCCCGAGCTTTATGTTTGAGGTGTTGCAAAGAATTATAAGTGTTGAGTTGATGCTTGATGTGTGTTAGCTAATCACATTTCTCATGACTTTCATGAAAATTCTTACCAGAAATGTAAGTCGGTCTGATAGCTTCATGACCCAAATTCGAATGTCCGATAATTGAGTCTCAGTTGACTTGATGGTGTTGTGTTTTCCTGATAGATTCCTCCTCTCTGTTACGCTTCTTGGTTTATTTGTTTTTTTAAAATTTATTGTTTAAAGCTTAATGAAAAGCTACCGGTTCTCTGAGTTTTTGGTGTAAATGTCGATGGCCCTCTTGGATCGCTACTGAAATTTGGTACTGGGATTTTTCTGTACTTTACAGTGCTATGTTTATGTGCTGTTATTTTAATGATATTGTTCTAATTCATAGGATTTCTTTGGAACATAGCATGAGATCATCTGAGATGGGAACACTTTGTTGGTTGTTTTTTTTAGTTTAATATAGAGTACTCTATTACAGTATGTATTAATTATATATCACCAATCTTCAGATTGTTTGTGTTTCACCTGCTCTGGTGTGTCCTCAGTCTTAACCAAATGGCTTTACATTGTTAGACTCGGAAGCTGTTTAACTATTAACATCTTTTCTTTATGTAGAACCAGAAATGGTAGAAGTTTTATATTTTGAGAATATATGTTACAAAGAATAAATATAACAAGATCACGCAAATACTGTGATTTCCAAAGCATCAGTGTAATTTAATGGTTAAAGTTAATTAATATTTGACAGAGGGATTAGTAGATAAACAACTTTTGTTTGAACGGAGGTAGTATCAATCTGTAAAGAACAGCGATGAAATTTGGCCACTTTTGAATCCATTCCATTATGGATTTCTCTAATGTAGGCTTCCTATAATTTGTCCTGTTAAAAGTATGTATTATCTTGGCAGGAGTTCTGATTGTCACTCTCCTTGGGTTTCCATGTTTGTACTTGTCAAGCCTTTTGGATATTTTACAAACACCCAAGTTTTATGAAGATGCTCATGAGTTAGTTGGCAATGTCCAATTATTTGTGCCCTTCCTCTTCACGAGTGAGTGTACTGTCTGGTATGTACGCACTGGGCATGGAAGCGTTGTCTACACACTGCCGGCCATGATAGTGAGACATGGGGGTAGCTACCACAGAAGAATTTGAGTCTGTCCCTAGACTGTGCGGCTACATACTTCCTAGACTGTGCCGCTACATACTCGTGATCTGTGAAGATGATATTAGGCAGCCTATTTGGGAACCACCGGGTGTTTGCGGGATTCATCCAGACTGTGTGCTTCTAAAAAGAACGTACGAAGATACCCTAGGCCCAGCACCCCTTACATGCTGGGACTTCTTTTCAGTATTGAAGGCTTTCTTCTGCTCTACCAGACAGAAGATTAAGAATCTTGGGTGCATATTATCCTCTTATGATCAACTTCATGACTTCGAAAGTGGGTGATTATAAGCATAGTTCTGCCAAACACACCTTTAGCCATGTCAATTTGGCTAAGTGTCACCCCTACACTAAGGCCACATCAGCTTGCCAAGTGTCACCCACAAAGATTACAAAGTACCAATTCTTATTTGGCACTTTGGGGATACCATGCTTATTGTATCCCAAATAATAAGGTTGTTAATTAACTAGGAGTTTACATTTTTAGAAATGAAAAATAACTAATAATCTATTGCCCATGATTTTAGAAATTGATTACCATAGTGGATTTTAAGTACAGGGGATACGGTGTGGAAGGTACACCTGGGGTACGACATAACACGATATAATTTACGAGAAAAAGTACATATATCTATACATAAACTTAAATGTACTTCTATTCTCCTATTACCTTCTTGATCAATGTACATGCCTTTTCAATTTTGGTTCGACTGATTTGCTTCCTTACAAATATTTACCTGTCATGTATGTTGTAATTACCAAACTATTACAGTATATCAGAAATAATGAGATTTTTCTTAACCAAATTTAACTTGATAACCAAATTAAACCTTTACACAAAATTCTAATACAAGATTTAATAACTCAAACTAATTATCCAAATACTAATTTACTCATATTAAGTAGTTTTTAGTCTTTTGTTCACTCAAAATTACTTCATTTATTACATTTTTTGTTGCCAAAGTAATCTAAGGATAAACGAAGAGATTCAAAATTATGGTTTCACAATTAACTTAGCTAGCCATTGTAAACTCAACGTTCTATGTATTTGAATATTTATGCGTTTACCTAGAAGGACACAATACAATCCATCGACATTCAAACACTCAATATTTAAAGACACATATGCAAGTCAGATTATTTCCTGCATCTTTTCTCCTATCGTGACCCATTTCATGTTCCGATCAAAATATATTATGGCCCAAAATTTATCTAATATAATTATTAATTTTTTATGAACCATTTTCTGTATAGAAATATCAAAGCAACAATCCAAGGTTTGAGCCATCACTCTCGGCCCCTTTACAATCTATTTTCTTGCCTCTTTTCCACCTCTTTTAATGCTCATCTATTACAGCCAAACTATGCTTTTTAAAATTGAATTTACATAACAAAATTTTGCTGCAGTTTACTCCTCCAAAACTGCACTTTTTTAAGCACTGCAACCTGTAGTTGAACTCTTTTCTGTCCCTCCATTCATACTCAGTCTTCACATGTTGAACCATGACTTCTTCCTTCAACTCTTACTTCTTGAAGATTCTTCTATTCCTCTCCAGCCAAATGTTGTGTAATGTTGTCGTCAATTCTCCAATCATCCTTCCTTTCCTTCGTTTAACACACAGAAATAACCATTTCTTTAGTTGCCTCAAAGATACACATCTTTTGAGTTTCAACTCTTCCAGAACCTTCTTGATGTACCTGCAGCCAAAGAACAGATGATGTGTTGTTTCTTGTTGTTCTCCACACAAGCAGCAATCTGATTGAGGCCCAATGATACCAAACTGCTGGAACCTGTCTCTTGTTGCCATCTTTCCATTCAGCAGTAACCATAGCAAAAATTTCTGCTTCAGATGCACCTTCTTGTGCCAAATGATCACTGCATTTACCTTCTAGATGGACTCTCCTTTCACCAGGTTATACACCTCACTGGTTTTGAGCTGCCCTTTCTGGTTTGGGAATTTCCACAAATATTTAAACATTCTATTCCTGAGGTTTAACAGTACCTTCCATACCCAACTTTGTGAGTCATTAATTTTAGCTTTTACCTTTCATGTATTACTCATTCAACCATTTTATCCACATGATGTCTTTCTTCTTTTCTATATCCCACATGTGCTGACACATGGCAGCCACATTCCAGGTTGTAGGATCTCTGATTTCCATTCCTCCATGTTTCTTTCCCCTGCAAATTGCACTCCAAGATGCAGCCTTAAATCCCATGTCTTCTTCCTCTCTTCCCCACAAAAAACAGGTACACATATTCACAATCTTGCTATGCACATTCTCAAGAACTTTCATTACATTACCCCCAAAAACCTGTGATACTCATCAGCACAGAGTTAATCAACTGCAGCTTACCAGCATAAGAAATATTTTTTGAGCCCCAGACTTTTATTCTGCTCCTCACCTTTTCAATTAACCCCTCACAATCCTTACTGTCACATTTAACAGTAGAATGAGGAAGCCCTAAGTATTTTATAGGGAACTTTCCTTTCTCCATCTGCAAAATTGAAGCTAGCCCAGTCTACTCTTCTTCTTTCATCTTTGAAAACACTATTTTCGATTTGCTTTTGTTAATCCCCAATCCTGTCACCTTCCTGAAGTCTTCAAGTAGTGTTTGCACCTTCTCCACTGATTTTTTGTTAGTAGCACAAAAAAATCAGCAAATCATCAGCAAACAAAAGTGAGTGAACCCCAGCCCTGCCACATCTTTGATGATAGTCTACTTGTTTCATCCCCAATGCCTTGTTTAACATTATGGCCATGTACTCCATACATAATACAAACAGCAAAGGGGACATGGGGTCCCCTTGTTTAACCCCTTTCTTAGCAGAAAAATTCTCAGTGTAAAAGCCATTTAAAGACAAACAATAGGTTGAACCCCTTATACACCTCAGAAGCTTAGAGCATTCATCCAATCATTCAAAAACTCCCAATCTATACTATCAAAAACCTTGCTTATATCTAATTGCATCACATAGCTGAACTTCATATTTTCATTTTTAATATCTGTGGAGCAATTCATGTGCTAACAAAATATAATGAGCAATATGCCTACCTTTTATAAAAGCACTTTGATTTGTGCTTATTATATCAGACAGCACTATTCTCAGTCTAGCACAAATAACTTTAGTAATCATCTTATAAACTGTGGAGCAGCATGCAATAGGTCTGTAGTCAGTACATACCCGTGGCACAACAACCTTGGGTATTAAAGCAATGACTGTGTTGCTGAATTCATTTGGGATCTCCTCACCATAAAAGAACCTCTTTACTGCTTTAATCACATCCCTTCCTCCAAAATTCCAGATATCTTTGAAGAACTGGCTTGTGAATCCATCTTTCCCTGGGCTCTTTGAAGAATGTATCCCTGTTAGAGCTTGTTTGATCTCCTCATCTCCTACTGGCTGTATTAATGCTGCTTGCTGCCTTACATTCAACTTTCCTCCATAATCAGCAATACTTCTATCCAGCTTTCTTGTTATATATATATTTCCCAATATCTTCTTAAAATGCTTTACCAATTCTGTCTCAATAGCCCTTTGATTTGACAGGACTTCATCACAAACTTTAAGAGTGATAATGCTATTATTCCCCTGTCTTGTCCTCATGGCTTCATAAAACAGTTTGGAGGGTCTATTTCCATCACAAAGACATTGTAACTTTGATTTCTGTTGTAGGAACCTGTATTCTGCCTCCTGCACATTTTCCAGCTCTTTCCTTGCTTTGCTATCTATCTGCTATTTTTCTAAGGACAGTGGATTCTCATTCAGCTCTTCAAGTACAGACTCTCATTCCTTTGATTTTTTCCAACCCTTTCACCAATTTCACCAAACTCTCTCTTGTTCAAGCTTGCAAGTGGCCTGTGTAAGGCCTTTAGCACTGCAGCCAAATCACACAGAGTGTCCACTTTTATACTGCTCCACACCTGCTTCACAGTACTTTCAAATAGTGGAGACAGAGAACACATATTGAAGTACTTGAAGGGTCTCCTTAGC
>JAULKM010019014.1:0-14327 GCA_032355605.1 Rubia tinctorum
TGATGGAGGTGTCGGTGGAATTGGTGGATGTGGTGGTGGTGGCGAAGGAGGAGGAGGTGCTGGTGCTGGTCTCGGGGGTGGTTTTGGTCAGGGAGTAGGGTTTGGAGGAGGTGTCGGTGGAGGTGGTGTGGAGGAGGAGGAGGTGGTGGTGGTGGAGGAGGAGGTGGTGGCGGCGGTGGAGGAGGTTTCGACAAGGGTGGCGGTGGTGGTGGAGGTGGAGGTGGAGGAGGAGGACTTGGAGGAGGTTTCAGCAAAGGCGGCGGATTTGGTGGTGGCATTGGAGGTGGTGGTGCCAATGGTCTCCCATAGTGAAGCTCCGCGCGTGCTCTAAAGACAATAACCATGCATAATATTGGCTGTCAAACTTATGAACCGTTTTGCCGGTTATTTCTTTTTACAAATGTGTGTCTATAAGTCTCTATATATGTACAAGAAATCCTCACGGTTTGCTTATTTATTTGAGCTCTTGTTTCATGTATGATTAAGTTGATGATTGGTGGTCAAATAGTATGCTATACTCCGTATGCTGATTTCAGAATTTCATCGACTTACAATGATATCGCAGTTTGATCGAATTAAAGGCGACAAATTAAACAAACATGAGGCCGGAGAAAACTATTTTATTTGATTTTTAAAAAAAAATATCATTCATAATTGTAGGGAAAATGTATTGCAATGATTACAATAAGTGAAATTCATATCCAACTCAATTAATCTATAGGAATAACTAATATATTGCAGGGATATCTAAATTATATGTCAAACAGAATGATAGTGCGTACTGTTACAAATTAAAGATCCAATAAAAACTGTAATATCGCTATCGTGATATTAACTCGCTTCCAGCGAAAACCATGACCACTTGACAGAGAAGAGTATCAAACATCAATCACTTCGCTAAAGAGGGTTCTTCATGAACTGCAACATCAATTTATCCAAAGCACGATCTATGTTGTTCAAGATATAAACACCTTGAAAAACACAGATCCGAAAGCATCCAAATTAATGGAAAACCTATCCAAAAACATGAACAAAATTATGAAAACACGATCTATACAACCAAATAAGAACAAAATATCAAAGCATACAACTAAATCGAATGATCATCACGAACACAACAACAATCTAATCTATCAGGTCGAAAAACAATACTAGTGTATGAAGAAAGATACATACTTATTCAATAACATAACACTGCTACAAACTAAAGTTAATATAACACTTTGATAGTGTTGCTTTAGGTGTCAATACTACTAAGTTGAATCTATTGCAACATGACTATCACAAGTATTATCTTAAATGATGTTGCATTAGATCTAACGTAACATTTTTTCAAAACATAGATAACACTTTTCAAAAATTTAACACTTTATAATTACTATTGTAACATTTTAATAAGTGTTACAAGAAAAATACTATGATAACTTTATTTCTTAGCAGTGTGGATACTAAAAAAAATATCAATTGAAAAATTATTGTTTTCTCATCTCCCCGTGATGGAAAGATGGGGAAAAGAAAATTGAAGGGAAGAGTATAATTCTTTTAGAGAGCGGAGGAAGAGATCGAGACAACTATTTTGTTTGAATTAATAGAGTACTTTCCATGAAATAATTAAGCAAATTTCTTGAGGATGGTGAAGAAAACTAAAGTCAAGACTATTAACAATTATCACATTGTATCACTTGAAATTCTATTTTATTAAATCGTTAAACACTACGTCTAATTTGATATGCATAACTTGAATTTAGTTTCGACTTAAATTATTTGTGAAGTAAATTTTAATAAAATTAAAGTAAATTTTAATCTTCATATAAATCAAATCACACGTTATAAGTCATACTCAAATGGATACTCACATCCACTTCAAGTTGCAAATGTCTCACCTTGAAAATTTCTCAATTCTTCGGTAGAATATCAGCATACGTCAACCCAAGACACTCATCTTTGTTCTTCTCGAAAATGTAGTCTCTTGCTAACTTATTCAAATGGTCTCGTCGGCATTTTTCCATCATTTGAAATTGTTTCTTCTCCACCTGGTCCAAGTTCGGAGCATCTATTTCAAATGGTCACTATCTACCAATTACCATCCAAATGCAATGTACAATACAAGGATGATAGAAGCGCTACATAGTTATCATAATAAAGAGTTACCTTGCCTTCCAACAATACTGTGCTCTTATAGTTCTTGGGAATGTCGTGCCAACTCTCGCAACCTTACCCACCCAACTTGACCATTGACATCATTCCTCCAAAATTGTCTTCTCAAACCTATTAAAGGCCATGTACGCAACTTCATTTTGATTCAACCTTCATTGCAAGAGTTGGCATCGGGTTCAAATAATTCTTCCACAAAGGATAGTATCCTCTTGGAAATCAGATGGCTCGGCTCCGCCTTATTTATGTTTTCATGGGCTTTCTTTGTTTTCCCCTTACGAGGCTTGTCTTCTACAAAGAACAAGTACATGAATCATAGTTGAACTCATAAATCAATAGTGTAGCACAATCTAATCGGGAAATATTTTATCTGGACAGACTTTACAAACCCTAACCCTAACACCATTTTTTCAAACAATAACAAAGTAATGTGGCATTGAACCCAACTTTCCATATACACTAATATCAACGATCAAACAAGTGTACACCACATCAACCATTACTATGAAAAAATCGTGATCTTGAGATACAAAACAAAACACGACATGGAGGGGTTTCCATCTTCAACTTTGCTAGAAAGAAGAGATGGGTTTTATTTGAAACAAAGAGTCGTTCTCATTCTCATTAATTTTAAGATCGTTACAAATTTGCATCATGTTTAGGTCGCACAGCCCCTAAGTAACAACTATAACTAATCTGTTAAAACTTTCTAAACGCTTTTGGCTCACACATTGTGGGGTGAGCCTCCCACAAATAGACCTATCATTAGATTCATGTGCCATATTGGCAATCTGCTATTCGACTCGCAACTCCAATCTTTGTCTTCATCATGTTGCGACAGCTCTGTAGTTTGAAAAGTCTGCATTTGGATTTCTTCAATCAACAATGAGGAGTATTTGTTGAAGGAGTTTCAAGAACGGGTCCGTTTTGGTTTGAAGCAAGTCGGTATTGCATGCCCCCATGTTTATTCAATGTTGGCCATATTTATCCTCACAGGGTTGTCACAACTTCGTAGTTCTAATTTTGAGAACATTTTTGGTGGTTGTCGCTGGATTTATCCAATCAGTGTGGCGGGATATTGTTAAAATCTCGCTAGAGTCACGAGAGCACCAACAACATACCTAAAAATGAAAAGCATAAAAATAACTAAAACAAACCTAAAACTCTATCTTCATCCAGGGAAGTCATGCTATAACTCAATTCTTCTATAACCCATAAGTATGTATCGACTAAGAAGCATTATTCTCAGACCGTGGTAGTTGTGATGCTAAAACTAGTGGGAGGTCCGTTGTACAAAAAGATCCGTTTTTCTATTTCCAGTGGGCCAGACCATGAACCCGCCACAGGGTGACCAATTTTGGGTGCCTCCGCAATTCATCCCCCATAATGACAAGTGTACCACATGTTACATCGTTTCTCCATCATGGCCACCTTGAGGATGCCATGGCTATAGCCGACCACGACGAATATTGTGAATTGACCAAACTAAATTTGGAGAGGGAAAAATTATAAGGATGGACTAAAAAGGAAATACGCTGGATGTGCTTTAGCCAATATTTTGGGAGGAATAAGGTGGGGGTAGATGCTGCATTATCACCATTGTCTCCGTTGACCTGCTGGACTTCTATTGACCGCCTGGAGCTTCATTGACCAATGTTTACCAGCCGGATGCCGATATTTTCTCGCCAAACTACCCGTACCTTTTGTTGTTCGTCGATCGATTGCTCACTAGGATGGACTGTTCTCCATCGTTGGAGTAAGCCAGCGGCTATTGTGTTGTGGATGCTGGTGACAATCACATTTGAAAATTGAGTCTCCATGGCTGGGATCGATTGGGATCTTCCGTAGTCGATCGGATCTGAAACATATGCATCTTCGCCGTCGCTGGGCGCAACATGGTGCGCCGCTTATGATTTTAAGCTCGTGGAGCCGATCTTGTCTTACGCATTTGTTCTGCAGGGATAAGATGGGAGACGCGCTTCTTTTTCGAGTTTTGCAGAGGGAGTTACACACCCCAGATATACGAGCTATGGCAGAGAATGGTAATTAATTGAAGGAAAATAGGGGGCGTGACGGCACCGGCCCCCAAGCTAGGTTTTCGCTTGAGGGCTTTGCTAGAAGTGTTTTTCGAAGAGAGAAGTTGTTTTCAGGTTGGGATGGGTACCTTGATAATGAATTTGTTGGTGTTGGTGTTGATGGATGATCTACAACAAAAAAAATAACAATCTTTGCACCCTACCTTGCACAACCCCATAGATCCACCACCATAGATAAACTATCGCCGCCATGCTGTAACAAATACAAACAATCCATCCAAATGTTGTAGGGTTAGTGTGGATGTTTATTTGGATAAGATGGGGAAAATGGAGAGTTTTGGGAGAAGGGGGAGGGGGTTTAGAGTACTGTGTTATGTTATTTTTGAAGGTGTTAGCGCAAACTATACCATTTAATGCCAATTCACAAGTTAGAATGCAGTTGAACCTCTATCAATTAATTATATCAAATTTTAGAAAGTATCAACCAATTGCATTTTTGATTTCGGACTATGCGTCGGTGTATATTGAAGAAAAAAAAATTCATAGGTACCTATTTTGGAAATCGAAAATATTTGTAATATGGGAACCGTGGTTTCAAAATCGAAACATGTGCGGGAGGCTAATGGCCTAATATCAGTGTTAGCTCATTGATGACATTTTAGGACACACTCTGTCCACCCATGTGATTTTTGAAAATCACTTTTAGGCATGTGTGCACTTTCAAAAAAGTGGGGGGCATATATGCACAAATACAAAAATTGGGGAAATGTACATATTCAAATTACAACATATAATTATAATACAACATTTCAAGAAAATAAAATCTCGATCAAAAGAAACACATACAAACAATAATCCCATCATTTCTTTGAATTTGATATACATTCCTTTTTTGATTATTTTTATGGGTTTGAGTTTCTCTCTGCCAAAATTTCTTCAATTTCATCTACTTATTGTAATTTTATTTTCTTTTTGGATGTTGCTGAAGGGGAGGCTTGTTATAGTTGATAGGTTATACGAATTAAGTTTGTCAATGCTTTCTCTCTCTAAAACCTCTCTGCTCTTAAAAACTCTCTGACATCTCAACCGCCAGCCGATAACGGCTAATTTTCCCCTACTTTCCGCCAGAATACTTCTGCCTCCCTCTAATATGGCAGCTCCGCCACAAGGCGATAGCCCGCCCACCTATCTCCAATCACAATCAACCCTAACACTGCCCCCAATCAACCATCACCCAACTCCCTTCATCTACATCCCCTCCTTCAAAATAAGGGTAAAACAACTTGTATTTTCCACCAATCTAAGATTGAAGAGATAGCCATCCCTTTCAATCATGCGCTAGTCAGAAAATTCTCAAGGGGACGCCCAACGCTGGACCTGATCAGAAATGAGATGAAGAAGATAGGTCTAAAGGCTGACTTTCAAGTGACTGGGATGGACTCGAGGCATGTCAAAATTACTTTCAACTAGGAAAGTGATAGACAAAGAATTTGGAGCAAACTGGTATGGAATCTCGGAAGTCACTCTATGCATGTTCTTAAATGGTTCATTGATTTTGATCTCGATGAAGAACCGTCATTTGTACCTATCTGGTTAAATATAGAGTACCCCCAACCCATTATTTCCATCCCTTTGTGCTGAAAGAAATAGGGAACTCTATTGGGAAATATATTCAAGCTGACACTCCAACTAGGAATTTAACCAGTCCCCCAGTTATCCGTATGTGTGTTGAAGTCGATATTAGGAAAGCCCTGCCACACAGAATTAGGTTGGGTTCCATTGCAAAAAACAAATGGTGTAATATAGTCTACGAATCCAAACCTTCATACTTCTTTACATGCTTAAAGCTGGGTCATAGTGATTCAAGCTACAGAAGGAATTTAAGATGGGGTAACATAGCTACTGATCAAAACCCCTACCTCGTCTCTAAAGAATCCATTTCCCCTGTCATCAGCGTCCATGAAGTCATAGACTCTCACTTGGAATATAATTATGCACCCTCTCCTGTTCAGTATAATTCTACACCTTCTCTCGTGCAGTATATTTCTGCACCTTCTCCTACTGAAAAATTAACTTCACTGAAGGAAGGTATCCCCCTAAAAGGTTCCCTAAAAAGTTTCAAGAACGGATCTTGAAGAACCATTGAAGTGTGGAAAAGGAAAAGAGATCAAAACACTAATGGTTCCTCAGGATTAACGCCGTATGAGAAAGAAAATGACCTGATGAGCCACTCTTTAGAGTTTCTCCAAGATTTTTTCCATGATGCTCTCCAATCACCAAATCCAGAGGGATCTCCCTCGACGCTAATCTCTCGAGAAGAAGCCAATCTTATAGAAAATACCAAAGATCATATCCCGAGCTGCCATTATAAGGATGATCTTTCTCCCCCTTTTCTCCTAAAATTAAACCTTTCAATTCTACTATTCTGGAACTCGTCCCCTATGAGGAATCTATTTCAACTAATAATAGTTTCACTCTTTTGCAGGCAATTGAAAATGAACAGGTTCACTTTAATCAAATGCAGGAAAAAAAGGAAGGATGTAATGAGATTCTCGAATCTAACCTATCAGATTGCTCTTCCTACAACTCTGAGGAAATCCTTGACTTGGAAGATGCTGCAGAAGATCAAAATGAGATATGTTCCACGGACTCTAACAAGGTAATATCAAGTAATGAGGTATTCACTCCACAAAAACTTAGCACTTCTGCTCAACCAAAAAACAAAAAAAAATTGCTGGCACAAAGATGAAGAACTATTTCACTGGTCTTAAAATGATTTTAAGATCTGCTAACAGAAATAAATAAAATTAATAAAATGATCAAACATAACATAATTGCTAATTATTTGGTTTGGAATAGTAGAGGCTATAATAAGTCCATCCCTAGGATAAAATCACTAATTTTAAGACATAGGATCTCTCTTTTATGCCTAATTGAACCAATGCATGATAATAAGGAAATCTTTAAACTTAAGATGAAATTGGGTCTCAAAAATCACCAAAGTGTTGAAAATCAGAAAATTTGGTTGGGATGACTCTATTTCTTGTATTTATCAATCTTAGTATTCACAATGTTTGATAATGTCAGTTGTTGATAAATGGAATAATATACCATGGCTTGTTGTTTTAGACTATGCTAAAACATTAAGATCTTTAAGAAAACAATTGTGGCAAGACTTATTGGATCTTCCACTATCTCCCAAACTCCTAATAGGTGATTTCAATGTTAGAACTTCTCAGTCTGAATATAAAGGAAATAATATACCTGACCCGGATAGTATACAGGATTTTAATAATTTAATAGATACTCTTAACCTAATCCACGTTAATACTATTGGTCCCCAATTTACATGGTCAAACAATAAGATGCATGGTAGGGTATGCAAAAGGCTAGATAGAGGACTATGTACCCAATACTGGAGCCAATTATATCTCAATAGTTCCATTCAGATATTAAATAGAACCTCCTTGGATCATGCTCCTATGATGTTTTCCATTCAAACATCCCAAATTAGTTTGCCAAAACCTTTCAGATTTCAAATCATGTGGCTTAATAGAGAAAATGAACTGGAACCCCTAATCCAACAAAACTGGAATCTTCCATGTCATCTTCATGGCATGGAGTTTTTCAGCTTCAAACTTAGGAGAATTAAAAATTTTCTTGAAAATTTTGAATAAAGAATCATTTGGGAATAATAATGATAATATCTCAAAGGCTGAACAAGTAGTTAACCAAGCCGAAGTTGATCTGATTAATTCAGATACATAGCAAAACCACATTAAGCTTAATAGAGCCAAGGCTATATTACTTAGATCCTTAAAAGAGGAGGCAATTTTCTGGCGGAAAAAGTCGAAAGTCAAATGGCTTCAACTTGGTGATGGCACCACCAAATTATTCCATATGGATAATAAAGAAAAGAACTCCAAAACAATGATCACCAAGATTAAGAGTGAATCGGGGGTATGGTTGACTGACCAAACTCAGATAGCTCAAGAAGGTGTCTCCTTCTTCTACAATCTTCTCACCCAATCCTAGCTAGACCCCTTAGCCTCTTACCTTAACTCTTTCCTTCACCCTATTCCAAACCTCATTTCTCCTGTGTCCAACATGAACCTTCTTCACCCTTCAACCCTAGAAGAGATTAAAACTGTAGTGTTTCAATCCAACCGGGACAGTGCCCCAGGTCCAAATGTTTCCCAGCAAATTTTTATACTTTTGCTTTAGATATAATCAGACATGACCTCTTGGTGTCTGTAAACCAATTTTGTCTTGGTACTCTTATCCCACATTTCACTTTAGCCACTTGGATCACCTTAATTCCAAAAAAATGAACATCTGACTCTTTTGCTGACTATAAGCCAATTAGTCTTTCAAAATTCTTAAATAAAATCTTTTAAAAAATACTAATGGAAATATTGAGACCTCTTATGAATGATATAATCTCTAAAGAGCAAACTTCTTTCATGCGAAATAGAGATATAGATAATAATATCATTCAAATGTAACGAATGGTCAAATTTCGTAATACAAAGTGAGATAACCACAATCTAATTGCATACAGATTTTGATATGGTTTCCTGGGGTTTTCTAAACTTTGTTCTACTAAAGTTTGGTTTCTCAGATAACCTAGTTAAGATCATCTTATCTAACATTTCCCCAGCTTCTTTCTCAGTCTTATTCAATGGAGTTCCCCAAGGTTTCTTCAAATCCTCTAGAAGCATTAAACAAGGGAACCATTTGCAATACTATTTTTGTACATCAAATGCCATTAAGGTCACTCATATGATGCATGCAGATGATACCTCAATTTTCCTGAGGGGAGGGGAGAGAAACCTGATTTCTGGATGCATACCAAGTTGTCTTAGGCCAATTTATAAATTACCACAGGAGTGAATATCTCCTTGGTAATAGGGAAAATCCAGCACAACATAAAGGTTAGAGCCATCTTAGGTATGAAAAAAGGTGCACTCCCTTATAAATACTTAGGAGTTCCTATTTTTAATGATAGGAATAAAACTTATAACTTTAATGGGCTATTGGAAGGCATAGATTTCAAGTTTAATAATTGGAAGAACAATTGGCTCTCATAGGCAGGCAAAATGGTACTAATAAAATCTTGGATTCTATCTCTCCACGTGCATTTTTTTTCTAATATTCATCACCCTAAAAAATTATTAATTTGATAGAAAAAAAGCCTCTAACTCTTTGTGGGGATCTACAGAACTGGGAAACAAAAGAGTGTGGAGAAATTGAAGTGAGATTACTTTTCCCACTTCTGAAAATGGACTTGAAACAAGAAATATCCACCAATTTATAAGAGTTTTCTCTAGTAAATTATGGTGGAAAGTGCAATTAAATGACACAATCTGGAAAAAAAATTTGGTCAGTTCCAGATTCATCTAAACCCTACCTTATCTGGAATAAGATATGCTCCATTACAGAATTATATAATAACAACTCCAAAATTATTCATGGAAATGGGGAATGTAGTTTTTGGAATGGGAATTGGTCAGGGAGGGAGCTCTATACTACAAATGGCCTATCCTGAACATCCCCTTCCCCAATTTCTCCATCGCACAGGTAATAGGCAACAAGTTACAACTAATCCCCATATTGCAACCATTTTTGGCTACCACCATAATTTCTTTTTTACAGGAAATTAAACTGAACCAGAATTATAAGGATCTCCTGGTGTGGGTGACAGCAACAGATGGAAACTTATCCATAAAATTTGAATATAACAAACTCAGGGAGTCAAGAAATAGAAGGTTATCTTTACTAAAGATATTGAAGAAGTACATTCCAGGTAAAATTTCTTTTTTCATATGGAGACTCATGAACAACCTATTACCTTTTGATGACATTCTGCCTAAATTCGATTTTAATCTTCCTTCTAAGTGTTGGAAATGCAATAATGTGGATTCTTTAGAACATTTCTATAATCAGTGTCCATTTACAATGGATATATGGAATCAAATCCATAATACTATGGCTATCGATCCTCAGTCCTTTAGTTCTATATGGAATAGGCTATCTTTCTACATAAATAATCCAGCCTTATCCAACATCCAAAGCAAAATCATACTAATTCTTGGAGTATCCACCTTCTGGGAGCTTTGGAAGGCAAAAATGCTTTTATTTATGAAAATGCACAATTATCTTCTAACTCTATAATCTAGGTTGTCAAGCATTTGACTTTCTCCATTTTTTCTGCTTTCCCTTTACAAATTTCTGCCCAAAATGATATGTTCTGGACTAGCTCGTGTTTGATTCCTTTTATTCATGTTAAACCCAATAATAAGGTTGCTATATGTACTTGGAAATGACCCTCAGTTGGGCTAAAATGTAATGTCGATGCATATTTTAAATCGGGTGAGTTGTCATCTTAAGGAATGATTTTCGGAGATTTAAGGGGAAAGATGTTTGCTGTTTACTTATTTTGAAATCAGGCTGTCTCAGCTCTTGATGCTAAAATCTCTAGTGTCGAATTTTCTTTACTCACTGTAGCTAAGGATTTTTTTTTAATTTAACCATTGTGGTATCCGATTGCTTAAACGTTGTGAGATACATTCTATCCTCAATGAAAACACCTTATGAGTTTCACAATAGATGTAGAAACATCAAGGACATGCTAGGCAGGGCAGTTTTAGTTCACATTCATAGGCAACGTAATTTAGTAGCTGATTCAATTTCAAAATTTGATAATCAATGGAATCCTAATAAGCTTACTAATAGGATTGAATGGAGTAATATGAACTCTAGAACTAAAGGATTGATTCTTATGGATGAAAAATAGATGCCAAGTTTAAGACCTGTAAAATTTGATCCTTCATGACATACCAATATGTTTCATTTTTACAATTTTAAGGAATTACATCAGCGTAGTTATTGGCCTATGTTTCTTGTCCTTTGCGATTTTTCTGCTAGTTTTTTTGTCCCTTTTGCAGGTGCCATTACGCTAGTTTAAATTTTGGATGTGTCTCTCTTGATGTATTTACTGCACCAACACATTCCACTATAACGCCAATCGTGTAATTGCTCCATGAAGGAACCCCTATTGCCGCTCCTTCGACTGTTCTGCTCTGTCTCCCTTGGAGTTATACCAGCTTAGAGTCTCTCTTCATGGTTTGCTGTTCCCAGTGATCTCCAATACGACACCAATTTTGTCACTGCTTCATGAAGGAATCACACTGCTGCTTCTACTACTGCTTCTCTTTGTGATTCTGAGCTGCCACTGCAGTTCTACTCAAATTTTGCTGCTCGCATGAAAAATAATCTTTACTTTTTATGGTTATTCATACAACAGGCCCATTTTCCCAGGTTTCGAAACCAATCTAGGAAAAAACATTTGCCTTTTGTGCTAAGCTCCCTTTCTCTTTGGTTTCGTCTTCTTTAACTCACATGATAATCCACACTACTGCCATGTCTGGCCATTAATTTAACTAACACAGTGGGTGGCGGTTTATGAAATGGAATCACATGGTAGTTTTTGGAGTGATTCATTATATTTTGATATCTTCTTTTGTATAAATATGTAATCATGATGAGCAAATGGTGCTCTCAGTGTTAGTACTATGAAACGTTTCTGTACGATTCAAGTTATTTTTCAGTTATGGGCCTGGGGAGCCTTCAATATAACCCCTACTTATTAAAAAAATAATTGTAATTTTATTTTAAAGACCATATCTTGTAAGCGTAAATTCAACATTCCATTGGAGTGTTGTTTTTTAGCCTATAGGTGTTATCCAAAGCAAAAGGCAAACTAATGGCTCGGTTGGAGCTGGTCTTGTAAGCTCGAAGTGATGAGATGATTATACACCAAGACATTATCACTACTGCAGGCACCTCCCTGTGGCACCAGTATTTCGAGCCCCCAGTCGACAGGTGCCTAAGTAGGGTGGTGCTAAAACATAGTTTCTATGACACTGATTCATAAAATAGGTGCTAGAAACGCCAATTCAGTACCGGTATAATAAACCCGTGATCTATATATAATCCCAATACCGGTATTTTAGATGTCGGTGTTGTTTGTTGAGTCGTTGTTTAGACATATTGATAATGATCACCTGTTCTTTCCTAGCACCTGTTTATGTTCATAAAACGGTGCCTAAAACTGGACCGATTACGTATACCAACACTGGTATGTTAATGATTTTCGGATGCTCTGGTTTTGGCGGATGTATGTTCATAGCACCGGTTCTAATATTTCTAATATTTTTGTGCTTTTATTTTTGTAAAACTAGTGCTTCAATTTTTTCAATTTGCAATTTCCTTTTCAAATTTATCCATGCCCACCGTGAATCGAAACCCAGGTCTTAGAAGAAACTTAGAAGAGCCAAGAACACGGAATATAAAAATTGAATTGATGCTAAAAAAAGTTGAAAAGGCAAATATCTAAACAAGTTTTTAAAAAAGGAATCCATCCACATTATAATTGAACAAAAAAAGTAAATATGTCTGATAAATACACATTGAAATACATGAGGTCCACCTAAGTCTTGAATTGTATGGAAAACACGTTCACCCAAATTTCACACCATGTGTTCGCATCATTTTTTAATCTCATTGCCATTGTACGCTCTGCTCCTCTTTCCAGGGAAAATATCTATTGTGTACAAAAATAACTCAATGATTAATTACGTGAAGGTAATCAGTAAGTAAGAATAAGAAACGTTTAATTTTTAATATGTCAACATACCTCAAGAATATTTGTAGAGGCCTGTTCCGCACTAATTCTTCCATGAATATGAGACAACCTAAAACAGTTCCCATCCATTCTCAAGTGAAGTTTCAACACTAATTCGATTGGAATGAGACATCTTCAAGTGAAGTTTGAAATAGTGGAAAATGAGGGGCTCTCAAGTTTGAAATTAAAGAAGGTGACCTCTTCAAATTTTAAATAGTAGTAATGAGTTGGCATGCAGTGCCCTCTAATTAATGCCTCTTCCATTTATTTTGAGCACAAGTACGATTTGTCGAAGAAAACGATTTAAAATGTCAAAATTATGTAGTGTTTAAGCACCAAGAAAACATGGTGTGCATAACTATGTATTTAACATTAAATATTTTTTAATGTTAAACACACCATGTTTACTGGGTGCTCATAAACTGCACAATCTCCTCATTTGAAATTGTGGAGTAATGCAAATGTTACTGCATTTTCCATAATGGAAGAAGCATTACTTTGTGAGAGATCACCGTATGAATAGAGAGCAACCAATACTCAAGGTAAAAATATAATTTCATCCCAAACTAGGCATAAACATCAATTTCAAATCAACAAGACAAGCAAGATAGACCTCTAAAGCGTAATCTAGTTCATCTTGGAACCAACATTTAAAACAGCCATCAATCATAATGAAATGCACAGTGGGCACCGTCTCAATCCAGAACAATACACTTTAATAATAAACCATTTCACCCTAAAAACTTGTATACCCAATACGTACAATATGATAGAATCCGTTACCATGGAACACATACACGGTCAACAACAATGGCATTGTATTTGTTTGAGGCAATTTAAACTATATCATAAACACTTCAACATCCCACAATCAACTACATCTCATTCATTTTATGAAAAAAACTTCATCATTATACATGCTCCATTATATCTAACACATTCTATAACAAACACTACGATGTCACACAATCAGCTATTTCACATTTCAACATAACACAATCAACAATATGTCACACATTTTATAATATGACACATTTTTTGACAAACATCTGTACATCAAACAATCATCTATTTCACACTTCAACATAATACAATCAAAAATATCTCACACATCTTAGGACTAACACCTAAACATCAAACCATCCTATGCTACACAATATCTCACACATTTTAGAACAAACACCTAAATATCAAACCATACTCCACTATATGTCAAACATTTGAGGACAAACACATCAACATGACACAGTGAACAAAATCACAAAATTAACAAAATCTCACACAAACAACCACGCAGAGAGGATGGTGAGCATCGGGCCGGGATCGTGCGTCACAGGGAGGATGTGCGCGTCGACGCCTTCACAGCGGGGCTCGGGTTTTAGCCTGGAGAGGGAGAGGGGGTGGAGGAGGATGGAGAAAAGGTAGAGGGAGGATAATGGGAGGGCCCTGAG
>JAULKM010019025.1:0-14327 GCA_032355605.1 Rubia tinctorum
ACGAAGAATCCAACGATACCTCACATGATAATATTACTACTTATATATTACATGAAATTTATGGTCAAACATGGATTAAAAAAGTTGACTAAAAAGTGTGCCAAACATAGCTGAACGGAGGGAGTACATGTTTTAAATAGGAATATAATTCCATTTTACATTTAACACTCGAAAAAAAAATATTATTTAAAAAGCACTTAATTAAAGTTATTTACCTGAATTTGAGCACAATTGATGTGCGCTTCCATCTCGTCGAGAGGCACCACATCTTTGTACACATGGCGGTGGATCTTGAGGAGATCGTGACCTCTGTGGAGGCCTGAAGATTGACAGTGCCTGCAAGCACCCTTGCGGCATGTGATGCAATACCTATTCACCTCATTTTTCTCAAGGTCATGGACCCCACAAGGTCCGAAAAATGTCCTTTGCAGGAGAGGTCCAACCCATTCAGGCGTCTTTCCATCAACTTTTTTCAATTTCGACTGCTCCTTCTGCCCAAAACAATTACATAAAAAAAAATATATATTATTATACTGTGAAATTAAGTACAAAATACAGCTGTATCAATAAAATCAAAATTAGGCAACACATCTGAATAATTGATACATTTTCTATTCGCGTTTAGTCAGCAACGACATATCGTAAAAAAAATGAAACAGTAAGATCAATTAACAATGTTTTCGTATTTACCCAAGCAAACAACACTTGAAAACTACCAATCTTACATGTCTTTAATATGTACGGGTTATGTACACTAGGTCTATTTCATAACCTAAACATTATAGCAATTTAGAAATGAAAAGATTAAAATAAAATGTGCAGAGGAACTCTCGAACCTGTTGGTGAGCCGTCGAGATTGCCATTCTTCTTCCTCTCTCAATTGTTGAAAGTAGATATACATCAATTGTTGTAATTGAAAATTTATATTTATAAATTGTTTATATGTCTAATCAGGTAACTAATTATGGGTTTTAAAAGTATTGAAAAGAGATACATTTTACGGTCAAAGAATATCTATAAATATACATATTAATTGTTGTAAATGAGAAATTATATATAATAATTATTTATTTGTCTGGTTATGTAATTATTTATGATTTTTAAAAGTAATGAAAGGAGATATAATTTACGGTCAAGGAAGGGATCCACTCTATCAATAAGTACTGATAATGATCAAACAAAAAAAACATGCATTTTTTCTTGTTTTTTAAAATTTAGCGTTTGATTAAAATTTTATTCTTCAAAATTTTGATTGTAATGAAAAGAATATTTAATAAATAATAGTTTCATTCGATAAAAAGTTAGTTCTCCTTTTTAAAATAAAAATATTACTAATTTTTTATTTGATGTATAATTTTTTTTTATTATCTAAGTTTTTAATCCTTCTGCATCTTATTTCATGATAAGTTCAGTTTTTATCACGTGAGACTTCACATCAAAATTAGAAATGTGATGTGTGAGGATATAGCGAATCACGGTCATAATATACAGTAGCGGAATTTGGTGTGGGAGCCCGTTCGGCCGCCCCCAACCTCCGGCGAACGAACGAAATAGGTATAACATATTTTTCGTTCGCCCTAGTAAAATTAATAAACGAAGTAATAAACAGCCATTAGCAGAGTGCCTTCAATTAAAGGCAGTAAGTAATGGTGGTTCTCTAAAACCCGCCTTTAATTGATGTTTCCGAGCTCGAAAACATACCTCCACGTCTCCGAACTTCGGTTTAAGGTGGTTTTTGGTCAATTAAAAGTGATTTTTCAATAATCGCCTTTAATTAGGATTAATTAAAAACGGTTCAAGGTATAACCACATTTAATTAACCCTAATTAAAGGCAGTTATGTCAGACCGCCTTTAAAATGGATACTTTTTGAGTTCGCAAACTTGGAACGAATGTTTTCTGAACTAGGAAAATATGTGGTTTCCATGGCTCAAAGAGCAGAAACACTTTGCGAGTTCGTAATTATTTTGTGGCCTTTTTCGAGTTTGGAAAATGTTGTAATTCATGACTTCCTACATTGGTAAACCTTTACGAAACATTAACTTTAGAAAACACACTCATTTCATTATATGCAACAAAAACTAAAATTTTGAAGTCAACAAGCAATAGTCATCTCCAATGCGAATAGAACTTGATTTCAACATTCAAATTAAATAGTCATGTAATAGTCATCAAACATTCACAAAAATCCATCATCAAATGGAACTTAAATTCATCATCCAATTGTCATCCCCAATACTAATAACACGATAAAGTTTGGAAAATTTATTTTTTGACATTTTCAATGTCGACGGTTGAAGTTGATTCGGGAGGTCGATGCTAGGTGGCGCTCATATGCTTAGTGAGATTTTTCAATGAATCTAATCTTCACTTTCATGGCACAAAATTCCTTGCGCATCCATTTCTAGCAATCCTTGAACCCTTTCAAGTATGACTTTTCAGTGCGTACAAAGTATAGTGAGTAAAATATGAATTATTTAAACAATGGAGAAAACACAAACAATGAAGCGAACTAAATCAACGTAAATTAATTTCTGACTTACCTTCCTCAATTCGTGGCCTCTTGCTCAACTCAGGTGCTTCAATGGGTTTAACATACCACTTACAATCGATCAACACCCATAATTTGTTCTCGAAGTTAGTCTTGTCAAAATGCTTCGGTCCTTTTTCATCCCATTGTAAAACCGACCCCTCAACATTCTTTAAAATACGAGTGATTAGAATTCCATACGGTAGGCGGGTTAACACCTTCTTCGACGTCGCAAAATACAACATATGCCTAAATATAGCCGCTCTGGGATCAATTTTTCTACCCTCAATTATCACATAGAATAACATGAGAGTTGTGTAATTAGCTCAGTCAAGTGCCCACCCGAGGGGACCAAACTCCTATTTATGATCTTATACGTGATACGGTTATCTATGCTCAATAGGGTTAGGTCAAAGGTCTCAGGTTTGCCTAAATCCAATCTATCCCGGTAGAAGTACCTCTTACTACACTCGAACAGGTCAATGTAAGGATAATCAACATATAGATGCCACTTCTTTTGATGATAGCAATCATATAATGGACCATCAAGATCCTCCGAGAAAACAAATTATGGGTGTGTGTATGGTCAGTCTAACAGCTTTTTTATAATCCACCAATTAATGGGATCTCTTTTCCTCCAACCTTATTACTATAATCCCCATTCCCCAAATCACGCATATTAGCATAAAACTGGCAAACATAATCAAAATATGGGTTTTCATCACGTGAAAGAAAATTTTCGACATGTAGTTCACTAAAAGGTTTGAGGGGCTCGGCCAACCCTAAAGCAAGGCACTCATTGAAGTCGACAAGATACGTATCTAACAATTTTCCCTTCTCACGTAATGATTCATACCTATTTTGAGCAAATTATGAGATGAACCTTGTGTCATCAAAACCGGCTTTGTCTCCGGTCGAACGAGATCTTGGGTTTCCTTGGCTTGAACCTCCCCTTGCCATGACAATATGTAGGTTGGTTTAGCAAGAAGTGGAAAAAATTTGTTTGTTTGCTAGTCGTAACTAGCTAGGGTTTGAGGACTTGGTATTAATTGATGAAAATTGAATCGAGCCCTATTTTTTTACATATATACTTGATATTTTCCGAGTTCGGAAATAATGGTTTGTTTGTATATAGTAGGGAGATGAATTATTTCCAAGTTTGGTAATATTGTTTTTGGGAATAAATGGGCTCCTTCAATTTTCCAGAGGCGGCCCGGAAAGGAGGTACAAACTCGTAAATTAATTTCCGAGCTCGGAAAATGATATCGTACATACATGTGCAAATTGGATGACTAGTTTTCTGAGCTCAAAAACATGTCTGTCCCATAAAAACGAAGGTAACATACAATTCAAAGCTCGGAAAAGTGTCTGCACATTTTGCACTCTAAGTCAATTTCTGAAGTTAAATGCTACACATAAAGCCATAACATGAACCTCCAAATTTTATAAAAACCAAAACTTTTTCAATCACCAAAAGCCTTACATTCTCAAATCCAATCCAATTTTCGATCAATCAAACACAAAAATCAAAATATTATCTAATAAAATGCAATCCAATTCCTCAAATCAAGAAGATATAATGAAAAAAATATAAATCTCCCAAAGGTTATTCAAACTCTCTACCCAACCATTTTATCAATAATATAGTCCCCCCATCTTTGGCCCCAATGTTGTCTTCAACGGCTTGACCCCCATTTCCATCATCCCTGCCATGATCACCATCATAATCATCTTCATCTTCACTCTCCGAGAATACCGGCACGAAGTTAAGCAGCTCGTCATCATCGCTTAATTGCAAATGGATGCCTTGAGCTTCCATGAACGCGACGTGCTAGGAATTGATACGGGTTAACATCTCCTGTGCCTCAGTCATGTCCACACATCTATGGTCGAAATACTTGGTCACCCTAGCTTTTCAACCGCCGACGGTATCTGTAAATCAATAATAAACAAAATTTATTGGTTAAAAAAATTTCATATATACAATGCGAACTAAAATGCCATGAATAAGTAAAAAAACATATCACGTACGGGAGTTCGATGCCTCGCATATTTCTGCATCGGCTTTGCTAGCTCTCTTGGCAATTTTAGCCCTTTAACTGGGTATTGGACGGAACTCCCACTTGATGTCGAAGCCAAGGCTAAGTTTCTTCAGTTGGAACCACTTCTTGTCATAGTATTCCATCCTAAAAGTAATGTCCTCAGAAATAACACCCGTCTTCTTTAGCATAGCAGTTATCAAACCACCGTAAGGGAGATCTTTCTTCTTCATTTGCGCCGCCTTCAACATGAATGAGACGATGGCATACCCGGACTTGATCTTGACCCCCTACATGACATAGTAAAACAACATCAGGTTAGCATGGCAGAACATATAGACATATCCACTCATACACTTGGCGTTGCTCTACGGTCAAGATGGTGATATCGTAGCTCTATGCCATTCTGCATCACTTCCTGCCCTCCTAAAATATTTCCTAACCATAGCGACCGGAAGTCTCACTCACCCTTACTACAATAATAATGGCCCATTACTTTGCCCCTTTTACCTCGGATTTTTTCTTAACACCAAACAACCGATGTAAAAGGTTCTTTTACCTCGGTTAATTTTTTTCGAAGTAAACGAAAATATTTACCTCGGTTATAAAAAAATGAGGTAAATAATTGATTTTTTTACCTCGGTTCTTATGGGAACCGAAGTAAAAGGTTAAAAAACTGAAGTAAATAACATTATTGAAACATTTACGATACCGTAAACATTATTTTAATAGGTTGACCAATTTTGTATTAAACGTTGTTTTCACCGACATGTGTTCCAAATGATTACCAAAGTCATAGGTATGTGAAAGATACATTAAAGTAGAGCAGTTGAAGGTGTTAAGAAAAAATGAAAACATAAGATGGTGGTCATGCGCTTCTCCTCGTTTTGGCGTCCCCCCACTACAAGAAAAATGATCAATTACTTCGCCCCTTTTACCTCAGTTTTTTGTTAACACTAAATAACCAATGTTAAAAGTTCTTTTACCTAGGTTATTTTTTTGAAGTAAAAGGTTTTTTACCTCGGTTGTTATGGGAACCGAAGTAAAAGGTAAATAAACCGAAGTAAATAATGTTACCGAAACATTTGCGACGTCGCACATGTAGTTCAAATAGGTGGACCAATTTCGCATAAATTGTCGATTGCACCGATATAGGTTCCGTTTGATTATCGAAGTCGCAAGTATGTAAAATATACGAATAAAGAATTTGAAACTGTTAGGAAAAAAATGAAAATAGAAGATAGTGGCCGTGCGCTTCTCTTCATTTCAGCGTCCCTCTCCTCTCAATATACCTTCATCATGATTAATTTAGGGGTATGTAAAAGGATAATTAAGCATTACAGTAGCTAGAAATTGTTGTGCTACAAACACCATAGAAGAATAAACAATCGTAAATGTCCAATACACCCTTTGTTCAATGGTTTTTAATCGTAGAATTATAAAATAGTTTTATAAAATGAAGCACAAATCAAACCGCACATATACACAACCAACTATATAATGTTCAAATAAGATAGATAATTTGAAAAACACTGTCATGAAAATATCCATACAAGTTTTACATAAATTCAAATTAGAGATGTTTAAGTTCCAACAATAGTGAAAAAAATAATAAACTCAGTCACAACGGACAATGATGACCTTGAAGATGATTGGGCCCCCAACATGTAACACCTCAAAGAACAAAGTGTCCCTGATGCGTACGTTTTTACCCTAAGGAATTCTCCAAAACACTTTAAGGAAAGAACATTGATCCTTCCTTGCCCCGAGTAAGTCATACGCCACTCTGTCTCGTAGTAACTCAGCACTACGGGAGTCTTCTCAGCAAGCAAAAGTGGTACAATCTCACATGGGATGTACTGAATCACAAAAATATTTAAAATTATAGATATGCACATATGTGTCTGTGTGTGTCTGTGTGTGTGCGCATCAACAAATAAAAATTATTTCAAAGCATTATCAATGTAGGGTTTTTTCCCGAAGTTCCGTTTCTTGAGGGTGCAGTGGAAATGTGGGCTATCAAGAGCCATTGTATGATGCTCGACGTCGAACAAAACAGGCTTCGAGACACGACGTTGTGCGGTGAACTTTATGTGCAATAACAAAAATTAATTAGTTGTCAAATTTATGAAGTATGAAGATGTGTTAGGTAGTAAATATATTTACATTGGTGAAATACCTGAAAAGGATGGATTAGACGATCCTTCTCAAGCCATCAGTACTGCATCAAAGGGGGAAAATGTTTAGTGCCCTATGGATTGCAACGTGCGACGTTGGCAATACCGTCGCAGGTTCATGTCGGCCCAAACTAGTGGGATAGCCAACATGTACAAGCGACTTCACAAAGTAGTCGCTTAGACCAATGATGAGAATGAAACAAGGCCGAATTGGCATATGCATAACAATTGTACTATTAGATACCCGTTTTCAATGTCGCACTATAATCGCATGAACTGATTTGTGGAAGACACATGAGCGACGCTTCATATATGGGGGAAAGCTACGGGAAGAAACATATACAACCAAAAAAATAATGCATAATCAACATAATATTAAAAAAAACCTTTGCCGACATACAAAAACATTGTACCTATGTTTAAACTCAAAGAAAATGCACACTGTCATAAATCTGAGACAAAACTTGATGGTCAAAAAATCAAATCACATTCAGAGACAATATATCTGACATTGTAAAGTAATCATTAAAAAAGTTAGGTGTTAGGATATAGGGAGGAACAAACCTTTTTCATGAGTACAGAAGATGAAGAGGAAACTGGAGACTGTTGGAATTCACGGGAATTTTGTGAGTAAATGGTTGAATTGATTTTCAGGGTCCCCCTATTTATTCCTTTTTCAAAATGATGTTTTTTTGAACCATTGTGTTGTCCGCCTCAATGCATGCGACGTCACACTATTGTTGGTTCAAGCGATATGTTTTTGACAAGTTGGTAACGTCGCAGATTTTGGTGGGCCTAAAAATTTCAATCCAATAAGCAGACGGTTAACAGTTCGAGTTTGGTTCGGTAATTTTTCCCAACACAAATTTTGCAACCCAAATTTTCTATTTCAAGACTGACTGAAACAAGGTTCGACAATTTTTTCCAATTACTAATACTACAATTAAAACTTTGTGCGTATGTTAGGTTAGATACTAGGGATTGATGAACATTAAAATAACATTGGTAACAAAAGGATTACCAAATAAATATTTAATATCTTAATACAACAAAACAAATATTGTTCGAAAAAGAAATTAACACAATTAATATCAATAGGGAAGAACTTCGAAATAAAAAACTACAGGGCCAGCATCTTTGACCGGCTTGAAGTACATCGTGTCCCCTATTGCGAGTTCCTCACCAATAAGGAATTGCCCAAAACCCTTCAGCGTCAGGGTCTTCATCCTTTTGTTCCACGAGTAATTCATGTGGTACTCCCATCCGTTGCACCTCAGTACAGCAGGCAACTTGTATAGGAGTAGAAGCTCAACAATTTGGCTAGAGACTTACTGGATTAAAAAAAATAATGTTCAATTACTATAAAAATAAACTATAGAAACATATTTAAAAAAATACGTGACAAGGATTACTTACCAAGACGGGAATGTCCCGGAAGTTTGACTGTGTCAGGGTGTGAATGAAATGAGGAATGATGTCGCCAAATGTAGTTTGCAGATGTTCATCGTCCGAATCACTGTGGATCTATTAATGAATAAAATATTTATAAATTAAATTTGAATATTTTTAATACAAAGTTAGAAAAGGCAATTTAAATGTAAAAATTAAAGCGCTCACCACAATGGGAGAGTGTTGCGAACCAGCACTGCCATACATAATTTCTGAAATTCATATTTTAATGATTCGTTACAAATCTATTCTAAAGTAATCAACTAATATATGAATGTGACATGTCTAAGCGAAGTCGTACATAGGTCGGTAAAAACAAATGATTAACCGATTCGTGTGCGATGTCATATAGTACAACAACTGCAAAAACTATGAATAGACTGAGTCGCTGACAGGTCGGTATAACCGAATGGTTAACTGAAAAGTAGGAGTAGGTGACGTTATATGCTAGATCAAATGTTATACTATTTATGAGAAAGCGATGTCGCACACAGATTGGCTAAACTGAATGGTTTACCGATAAAAGTGTGATGTCGTATGTTACTTGACCTAGAGAAATTTTGAACAATTAATGTCACACACTTGTTGCTTAACCCAAAAGAGGAACGATTGAAAAGAGACGTCACATTCATGGAACAGAGCAGCTCTGACAATAGAAGAAAATAGGCAAACAATGAGAACATAAACCAAAAACAATTTATCCATGTACCTAGTTGACATTATAACTCCCTAGAACCTAATCAATGAACCCTAATCCATAGACACATCCTTACATGAAGCAAATAACACATTCAAACACATTATACATAACAAATTCAATAATAAATTATTTTTTTGAACTAACCACATGTAGAAACCTTACATTTTGAGAGGGTGGGAAAGATGACTGCTGGAATTTGAGGGAAAGTTGAATGTTTAAAGTAGATTATGAGGTGGGGTCTATATATAATCTTCACTAGCCTTGTGAATTCCACCCCCTATGTGACGTCGCCTACAAGTTGCATAGGCAACCAACGTTAATCTGAGGTCGGTTTTACTGACTGTGGGCCTAGCCATGTCAGGCCAGTTGCTTTTCAAATGGGCCTCTGGCCTCTGTCAGACCAACTATGTAACCGATGTCTCATGTATGTCATACTTTGCAAAATTTAACCGACATACTACTGATGTCGGTCATAGATATATTGGGCCTGAACAATTTAGCCTGCTAGCAAATAAACTGGCTTACTTCTGACTAAAACCAAGATAAATGACGTTAAAAATGGTAAACAGTTAATTAGACATCAGTAATTGATAATGTAAATCTCAATGAATGTCATTAACGTCCGGTTCAATCCGAATTGATTTCAACACAACCGGCAAACTATTCCATTTTTACAATTAGGTCCCTCATAGATGGTGGGGGATAAAATATGCAAAATTGGATGGTATATACCTAGCCCATAAGTTGGAGCCTGTTGGCCTTTAGGCCCAATCCAATACTCGACCACGACTAAACCAACAAGGAACGTATAATGAATCGGCCCAATGTCCATGTCAACCATGAGCCGATAAAGGCAGAGCCACGATCAACACTTAACCATAAACCGAGATTACAGTGATCACGATTGAACCATAAAGTGACTCACGAACTTAGACCCTAGTAAAGCGGGGCTAGGGTGATGATCACCTATAAATACAAGGTGAGCAACAATGGCCGAGGTTAGTGAAACTAAACTGAGAAAATCTAATTCTTGGAAGGAAAGACTGAGTTGATCGTTGGAGTGTTTTCCTTGGAGTTACGTCCCAGATATATTTTGCTGGAGGAGACATTTTTCTTGATGAACAACTGTTATCTCACTTGGTCGGACTACCACATCATTGGATATAGCCAATAATCTAAATCACATTGCCACAGACATGTTGATACGACTTATGCATCAAGGTCACGGGGTATTCTTCCCATGTTCTTATTAGTATTCTATTACTAAATATAACTTGACTTTGAGCGTTTTTTATTTGGAAGATAAATTCCACCTCACCAAAATCGGACGAAATAAATCATTCCAGGTTTTCTTATAATTTAGAAGATAAGAAAAATCCAACCCTCAATTTCACTAAAGTTCAAATACAGGGCCTGGATTTATGAGAACGATAATTTTCACCAAATAGAATCAAATGAAATTTCAGTCCATGTTCTCCATGTCCATAATTCCTAAAAGAGTGCTAGTACTTGGTCTACAATATATCGTTGATGGTTACTCTTAGGTATATATACAAGGTTCATCTGGGAAGATCTGCTCGAAGTCTATCTGGGGATAAGACCACTACAGCTGGTATCGACATTGTGTATAAGCTATGGGCGACCAAGGTTATTTTTGGGAATATCATAATAAAGTTTGGGACTATTGGTGCATTTATTATTTTTTTCACTCAAGTGCCTAAAAGAAATTGGGAGAAGTTTGAAGCCGAAATTGGAGATAATAATTTGTTATTCGCACGTACAGGTGTATTTTGTTCTGGTTTGGCATGAAAAGGTCGTCGGAAGGGCATACAATATTAACAGCGAGTTTTTTTTAAAGCAAATATAAAAAATATACTTAAGCCCATACAAGGGACATCGCATATCGTTCGCTTATAACGATTCAATTACCGACACTTAATTGACGACGGTCAAAATGAAATTTCAAGAGCCAAACCAAATTTTTGGTCAAAATGTTGAACACATTCCCCCCCCCCCCCCCAAAAAAAACCTATCTAATTTAAATCAAATTCAGCAACAAGACCACACCTCATCTCATTTCTCACCTCCAACAAATGCACTTCTTCCTACCCCCAACTCCACACCTTCCTCTTCATTCACAACATTTCAACTCTAATCAAGAACCCAATCTACTCTCTTCTCCAAACCATTAACAAGTATCGTAGGATGGAGCATCTCCCGGTTCTAATTAATTGTGGTACTTTTCCCTCAATTCAATGTTCATGTAGCACTTTTATGTACATAACTTCTACAATGATTGAATATTTTCATTAAGTATGTTGACTATATTATATAGTGTATATTGATTGTGTTCCTAATATTATGCAATAATTTAAGGGCTGATATTAGTATTGATTGTGGAAAATAATCAAATTTTAGTATGAATACAAGTTGAATGTGCGACATCGGGTTGTGCATCATCAACTACGATATATAAATGAATGGTTAACGAAGTGGAATTTAAAATACCTGACTGGAACATATAAATATTTGACGTCGCTTAGCTTTCGGTTACTGCAACTTCAGTCCTTTCAGCATGCGACGTCGCTAGACTGCATTCCATGTTCAGATTTATGTTGCATGCTCTTGCCTTTATTATTTTACGTCCATTGTTACATGTGTATCTGCTGTAATATGAAAATGAGAGTTATAGATTGTAAAATTAGTATTTTAATGTACTAGTAATGTTGGTTTTTTGTAAATACAAAGTAATTGCTATAGACAAACAATTTTTGGGCCATCAAATAATTAATAATATAATATTGTACGTGGAACGATGTCCAGCTGATTAATGTGCGATTTCACACTAGTTCACAGCCGAAATGACACATAATCGAGGTCGCATAAAAGGAGGTCTGCAGAGCAACTTCGGCCATTTAAATTGATGTCAAATTAATCACCGTCTCACGTCAGCGCACAATTTCGCTGTAAATGATTTGTGGTGTAGCTTTTCATATGAACGACATCAACCTTCACGAGGTCGCACCTTTTTTAACCCATTGCAAGCCTTCATGCTCTGGTCGACGTTGCTTTCATATGGAAACCGACGTCGCTTTTTGCGATGTTGCAGAATTGTTCGACCCTGGTCCACCAAATTCCATTAACTGACATCGGTCAAATATCTTACCGACGTCAGTTGGAAACTGAGGTAAAGGGTACTTTTTACCTCGGTTTGAAACCGAGGTTAAAACATACCTTTTACTCCAGCCACATTTACCTTAGTTCTTTTGGGCCTCCATAACCGAGGTCAAAAGGCCTCCATAATCAAGGTAAAAATTTCTATTTGTTGTAGTTACCTTCTCCCAATATCCTGTCATCACAATTAATTTAGGTGTATGTAAAAAGATAATTAGGCATTACACTAGTAGCAAACATTGTGCTACGTACAAACACAATAGATATTAGAATTAATTTTCCTAAACGTTCAATAAATCCTTTGTTTAATGGTTAAAAATTGTAGGATTATAAATTGGTTTTATAATATCATGCACAAATCAAATCGTACATATACACAGTCAATTATATAATGTTCAGATAAGATAGTTTAATAATTTGGAAAACAGTAGTCATGAAAATATCCATGCAAATTTTACATAAATTCAAATTAGAGTTGTCTAAGTTCCAACAATAGTAAAAAAATAGTAAACTCAATCACCACGGACAATGATGACCTTGAAGATGATTGGCCCCACAACTTGCAGCACCTCGAAGAACAAAGTGTCCCCGATGCGTAGGATGTTTCCCCTAAGGAATTCACCAAAACTCTTTAGAGAAAAGGCATTGATTCTACCTTGCTTCAAGTAAGTCATACACCATTCTGTCCCGTAGCACCTCAGCACTACGGGTCAGTCGGCAACAATGTCACATCGGATGTACTGATTTATTAAAAAATATATTCATGAGAAATATGCACACACACACACACACATATATGCAATTGACAACGAATAAAATTTATTTAAGAAGCTTTACCAAAGTAGGATTTTCCCAAATTTTTGCTGCTTGAGAGTGTAGTGGAAATGTGGGCTATCAAGAGCCATCGTGTGATGGTTGATGTCGAACACAACACGCTCTGGGTTATGATGTTGTGCGGTGAACTGTACGAAAACCAAAAAGTAATTAGTTCTTATACATAAAGTGTGAAGTTATGTTAGCTAGTAAATATATATGAACGCCGGTGGAAGACCTGAAAAAAGGGTGGATTACACGATCTTTTGCTAGATATCAGTACTGCATCAAAAGGGAAAATGTTAAGTGCGAACTGTCCTAAGGAGTGAAATGTTCGACGTCGGCAATGCTATCGCAGGTGCATGTCGGCCCAAACTAGTGTGATGACCGACATGTACATGCAACGTCACATACTGGTCGGTTTGATGGATGACATAACCGAAACAAAGCCCAAATCGCATAATCATAACAACTGTACACTTAGATGTCATGATGCGACATTGCTAGCAATTCGTTAAATCCGAAGGACACCTGATAATAGTGCGACATTACAAAATTGAAGATAAGCTACTGGAAAAGATAATTGCAATGTTGCATTATAGTCGCATGGACCGATTTCGTGGAAGACAGATGAGTGAAGTCACATATATCAAAGGAAACAACGGGGATAAACAAATAGAATCAGAAAAAATGAAGCATAATCAATATCATATTAATCAAAAACCCTTTGCCAACACACAAAAACATTGTACCTATGTTTAAGCTGAAAGCAAGTTTACATTCTCAAAAATTCAAGACAAAACTAGATGGTCAAAGGGAGATGGTCGCCGTACCTCTCAAAGATACAATTTATAAGCCCAAAATACTTAATAAATAAAATTAAGTAGATAGTGACAAATCGGGGTCGTCCACAAAGAAGGGAGATTTTCCTAAGGGTTTTACATATAAAGGTGAATACTACACTAGATATAAATATATGCATATATATAAAAGCTTCTAAAGAGGGGAGGGGGGTTGGTTTTTCCTAAATTATGAATTTAAAGACAAGACACTAGCAAAATCAAGTAACTATGCTAATCATGCAACAAACTAAGAAAAATTGGTAAAAACTACAAACTACAAAGCCTTGGGGGAAATTGATTCTCACTTCCAAACCTTTTATAGATCATAGAACCATTCATTTATCCTATCACATTCATTACCTATGGGAATGCTATCACTTCCATTTTGAAGATCAACATTCATTTCTTCTAAATAGCAATTCACAAAGACGTTCAACAACCATTTGCAAACCTCATTGACAATCACTTTAGACGTTCAACGACCATAAAGATATTTCATAAATGGCATTATACATGAAGAACCATATATTTGATAACAACTACAAGCATTCTACCAAATGCCTAGCCATTTAACCAAACAAAGCATTCATTTAGACTAAACCTA
>JAULKM010019054.1:0-14324 GCA_032355605.1 Rubia tinctorum
CATTCTCATTATCTTCATTGTTGCTTAAACCTGCGGGCTATTTAAGTTTCAATATCCCTTTATAGGCGTACCCTGCAAGCTAGACGTTTATAGAAAAACCTTGTAAGTGTACCCTATGGGCTAGCCGCTTATAAGTAGAGTTGAGTGTACCCTGCAGGCTAGACGCTACGATTCGTGCATTTATTTGAGTGGTACGAGATTCTCAAATAAATAAAGATCCAATTTTCCACAATTCAGAGTCTTCGCAAGGAGATTCATATCAGATCGCCTTTCCGATTGATTTGAATCTTCATCGAAACTACCATAACCCTGAAATCTGCGCACATGACCTTGAGGGTCTCCTTTCATAGCTATGGATTGAGGAGTAGGAGGTGCCATGGTGTCAATTTTCCTCGCCAATCACTGCATCTCACTCATCATGGCGTTCATCGTAGCAGCAAATCGATCGGGATCAAGCGGCTCATTCGGTTTGAACCGATGACGTTCCCAACTATCTTGCACTGCATCTCTTTCTTGCTTCTAGTGTTAGACGTGTGAGTCAGAGGCAAATTATTGGGATCTTTCACAAAAGGTGGAAGAAAGGATTATCATCCGCCATCTTCGCTAAACTACTAAGAAAAATAAATGGTTAGAAAAAAAATGTTCCCCCCTTCCCTTTGTTTAGTAAGGTCACTCACCAAGTGTATAACACTCACAAATCACAAGGCGAAGGCTAATATGAGGGCAATTTGACCAAATAACCTCAATTCAAAGAAATTTTAGGATTAAAGCACTACATAACTTATTTCAAAATTTAGCACCGGTTTTATAAAACTGGTGCTAAAATGGCACAGGTTTTCATGTTAGCACCAGTTCAAAACAACCGGTGCTAGCACCAGTTTTTTGGGTAGCATCAGTTTTTGTAAAATCTGTGCTAAATTTAGTACCCGTTTTCATATATTAGCACCGGTCTAAAAAATGTTTTTAAATTTGTACCGGTTTTATATGGTATCGATTTTTTTGCAATGATTTTTAGTAAACCGGTGTTAAAATTGTCACCAGTTTTTTATTTGGAATTGCAATTGGGCACTAACCGTAGCTGCTCTATTACTTCTATTTGGCCTAAACATATTTGGAATTGGGCGCTGACCGAACCTACGCACAGCTGCTCTATTACTTTGATTTGGGATAAAAAGTAGTAGAATAGGGTGTTGACCGCAGCTGCATGCAGCTGCTCTAATACTTTACAACAAACATGAAAACAATCTAACAACATATATATGGCCACATCTAACAGCATCCAAAAACATTTCCACAAAATTTATGATACAAAATTAATAATCTGTGGGACTAAACATAACTTTGGTTTAAACTAGCAATTAAATCATGTGGCATATACACATCAAATCACAAGGCTAATTCAAACATCTATGGTCTTTAGAAATGGTCAGATCTACCCTATTATACCATATGGAAATTGTGTCATTGGATCCCGCTGCGCTATTTAAGAACTGTATTGGGATGCATCAAAATGGTAAAATATTTAGTATTTCTCCACATTATTTCCTTTACATTCAAGAAACTTGGAACCAAGTTTTGTTGCACCTTTTGTCATCACTTAAGTGTTCTAGGAATTGGTCATGCCCATTCATATAAACCTCCATATTATTGGCTTGTACAAGAAAAGACCATTGCTAAGAAAAATAGCCTTGGAGAAGGTCAAGGACAACCATTGATCTTTAAACCCCCTCTGCAAAAAAGATCAAGAAATAAAATAATCCAAAATCTACAATATTAGTACTTGATGAAGACAACTCAGAGAGAAGCTATAGTTAAGGTCAAGCCAGCAACTACCAAACTTACAAGTCAGCTACATATCAAGAAAACAAGTAAAATGTACTTTCTCAATGCATTACCTGCACCTATTGTGAACCAGGGTCATGGAGTTGCGAGCAAGACATTTTTTCTTCCCACAAACCAGAGGCTCATTAATCCTTCATGTTAACACCCAAAAGGTTCAACAGGTATCAACGGGAACTCAAAATAAAGCTAGACTAATAGGCAATGTACCACAAATAACAAGAAAATAACTAAAACAGAGTAGCTCAAACATGTTACCTCTATCAACAACGATTGGATCAAAGTAGAATAGTATCAGTACTCTACAGATGATAAATGAGCATAAACGGTAAACACAACACCAGAACAAAACATTTGAAGTCAGCCTTGTGCCATAAAATGAAACAAAAAACTTTCCTTATCCCCAACCATCCTCATTAAATCAACAACATTAAAAACATTACATTGAGATACACCATGATGATAAAAAATCGATGAAAGTGAGAACTACACATTTCTGATTTCATGTAAACTCCATAAATGAAATTTCCTCCATTTCATACTTCCAAATTTATAATGGGATTCATTTACGGGTACATTAATTTCTATATCCCATGCACGGGAAACATATAAAAAAGGGGGAAATCACATACGCAAACATAGAAGAAAATGTCTGTTTAGATTCTCCATCTCATTTTACTGTGGGATTGAACTTTCCCTTCCTCCCCACGTGAGTTATTCATAACCCAAAACTCTCAATCAACAAAACACTTTTAAACTCTGAACGTTAAATACAATTCGGGATGCACAAAACATTCCATCATCATGGTGCCAAGGTGAGGGTATTTCCCCTTTTTGTGCACAAGAAATTCTACTCAAGCATAATATCAAACACCAAGCATGCAACCCAAAAAAAAACAAATCCACAAATAAGAACACGAGGTGATGTTCGAGGTTCAACATTGAAAGGTTTAAATTCATCAAGAGAAGGGGAAAATCAAATTCGAATTCAACATTAGAAGGGATAAATTTCTTAAGATAGAAAAAAGAAATTACCTAGAGATGAGTTCATCTCTGTGGTCACCAACGCCTTGGCGGATCTACGGTCGTACGGAGGCGGAGTAGGAATTGCATTGGGAGAGGGAACGAGAACGAGAGGGCCAAATGAAGAGAGTAAAATAGACAAAGTTGTTCATCATTTCTCATTTTATATGCTTGGTTAGGGTTTTCCTTATCGGGCCATTTTTTGGGCCAATAAGTTTACTAATAATAAACATATAAAAAGTTAATTAAAAATTAATTAGATAGAGATGACTTAATTATGTATAAGTATAAATGTTAATCAAATAAAGTAAAATAGTTTGTCAGTAATTTCTTTTTAAAAAAACTAAGTATTGTAAAAATAAAAATGTAGTGGATTAAAAAAAAAGAAATAGTTAATTAGATAGGAACCATAAAAGTATAAAAAAAATTGATATAAACCTGAGTAAAAAATATGAAAATAGATATATACATTGCATTAAGAAAAAATGATATATATATACATAGATAATTTAAAATAAGGTTTTACCGTTGATTAGTTAAAGTCAACTTAATTATACATTAAAAGTCAAGTAACTGTTGACCGTTGATTAACTAAAGTCAACTTAGTTAGCAGTGCTTATATATATAAAGTTAAGTAAGTGTTGACCGTTGATTGATTAAAGTCAACTTAGTTATTAGTGTTTGTATATAGTAAGTCAAGTTGATTGGTAAAAGTGCCCGATCGATGATAAATATTCCATTACGGAATTGGAAAATAAAATGGGGTGTATAGGGAAGCACCACGTTCGAGCAAATTTTATTTTGGAGTTACGAGTAAAGTTTTTACTTTTTTAACTTAGGTCTCTCCAAGAAATTTGGAATTGTCGAATCACAAAATTGGGCCAAAATTCAATTGAATAATATAAGATTGCGACTTTGCGATTTGGGCATATATGGGTGAATGGAAGGGTCTCGAAAGTCAACATTGATTACTTTTACACAATTTTAGAAAATTACACTGTCGCCCAAAATTGTGTTTCCCCATTATCCATTGCTCCAAAATACATGATTTTTGTTATTCTTACCTAAATATAAATTATTAAATAATATATATTTTTGGAGAATTATGAGAAAGCGCTAGTAGATGTTCTAGAGTAAGTTAGAGTTGATTACATAGAAGTAAGGAAGAGAAATTAGAAAATATTACGGATATGTTCTTGTGCCTGATCAATGATAAATATTCCGTTATGGATTTGGAAAATAAAATGGGTGTGTATGGGGAAGCACCACGTTCGAGCGGATTTTAATTTGGAGTTATGAGTAAAGTTTTTTTTTTACACTTAGGTCTCTCAAAGAAATTTGGAATTCTCAAATCACAAAATTGACGACACCAAAATTCAGTTGAATAATATACGATTGCGACTTGTGATTTGGGCATGTATTGGTGAACGGAAGTGCCTCAAAAGTCAGCATTGATTACTTGTACACATTTTTGGAAAATTACCTTGAGGCCCAAAATTGTGTTTCCCCATTGTCTATTGCTCCAAAATACATGATTTTTGTTATTCAAACATTTACATTCTTATTTATATTAGGTCAATAAAGGTTGATCGTTGATTAATTCAATTCAACCTAGTTATAGTTAAAGTCAACAAACGAAGTGAAGGATTTTTAAAGTTAAAAAAATAATTTAAATTAGAGCGGTTGCGCACAACTGCGTCCATCAGATGAATTATTTTGCAAAAAAATTAAAATTTTAACTAATTATTTTGATTTTTTTGGAGGAAAAATTAAATTAAAATTTTTTGGCAATTATTTTTGAAATTTTTGGCGAGAAGATTGAATTTAAAATTTTCTAGCACCGATTTTTTAATTAGCACCTGTCTTTTGAAAACTGATGCTAAATTTTAGCAAATTTTGGCGGGAAGATTGAATTTTAAGATTTTTAGCAACGGTTTTTTTTATTTCCACAGGTTTTTTGATAATTCACGAAGTTTCAAAAAACATGTGCTAAAAACTTTGGGGCACTAGTTTTCAAAAATTAGTGCCGAAAAAACGGTGCTAGAAGCTGTTTATGTGGTAGTGTAAACAAAAAAAAGGAGAGTTCTATATTTTGATTCCCCCATACACGAAGAGTTATGGAAGAAGCACTTAGATCCCACTTGTTGAAACTTCCATGAGCAAGCCTTTCCCGACTATCAATGTTACGTTCCATAAACCTCTCTTTTGATTCTGTATGTTAACAAATTATTATTAATCAAGTGACCAAGGGTGTGTAAGGACTAACAGAGAAAAAAGTTAATAAAGGAACCTTATTATTTTCTGAGATTAATTAGACACTAATATATCGAGAAGCCGCAAAGAGGTAAGCTTTCATGCACTAGATGAAAATTCAAGCTCTTGACTGCCGATTCCTTACCCAAATACATGATTGTCGTCTTTGAAAAGTCATTCAGTTAGTATGAGCTTAGACCATGAATCTGCCATATGACTTTGTCCACTAAATGCAACTAGCAGTAAGTCGTGAGGAATATTATTTTCCTGCGAAAGTTGCAAGATTAGTAGAACTTGGAAAGTCATCCCAACACATACAACGAAATCACAACCTCTTTCACTAAATACTACTTTTTCTTACCCATATATCTTCGAACTAATTTGTTTTAAAGTGAGTTCGAAACACAAATTAAATAAAATTAATCATGGAGCAATCTCTATGCAACTATAGCTACCAACAAGCAGCCAGAACAATCCCCACACGTCTTGAAATAAACCAAACCAAAGAAAAATGAGAATAAGTATTCAAAATCTGCACAGAGTAAGATCTAGAAGAAAGATGGAATAAAGAATAGCGTGATAAACTGATCGAAATATAAATAATTAATTATATGTTATTTTATTGCACGTGTTTATGCACATGCTGTTATTTTAAAGTATCAAACCCAATATTTTTAGTAAAACTAAAAGAATTTTCTCTATTATCCTTCTCTGGTTGGAGAATTTACGACAATAATTGATTATATTTTATTTTATTCCACGTGTTTGTGCACATGTTGTTACTTCAAAGTATCAAACCCCATATTTTTAGTAAAACTAAGAGAATATTCTATATTTTTCTTGTCCTGATTTCCCTTCTTGAATTGTTATGACAACATAATAAAGGTAAAATCTCTCCAAATTTGATAAGCTGTAATAATTACTTAGGAATCTTGGGTTTCGATAGTGACATAGGGTTAAGCAGGCCCGTATGTTGGCGGGCAAAACCAGGATGGAGAGTGGGTTGATTTTGGAGGATTTTCTAGAAAATTCATTATTCATCGCATTTGCAAAGTTTTGCAGCCATGGAAGGTCTTCCTTCCCATTTTCCTAATTTGGTTACATCTGAGCTTATCATAGTAACCCTAAAATTTTTAAAACAGGAGAAAGAGGTGTTCTTTCTTAAAAAGCTTGAATCTATTGGGATGACTGATTGTGCTCCAGTTTCCACGCCATTTGTTCTCAGTAGCTAGCTCCTCAACACTGGTGGCGCTTCTTTCTCCAATTCACTCGTTACAGATCTCTTGTTGGTGCTCTTCAATAATTGACCATTACTCAGCTAGACATCGTGTTCGCAATTAATACAGTTAATCAATTTTTGCACTCTTCCTATGATTCACACATGATGTTGTTATTCGCATTCTGCATTTTATGCATGATACCCTTAATTATGACCTTACTTTTCGTCCTACTTCTGGTCCTCTCACTATTTCAAGGTATTCTGATGCGGATTGGGACCCCCCCTGCTTGGAGACTCGCCGCTCTACATATGGCTTTTTCATCTTTCTTGGGGGGGGGGGGTAATCTTATCTCATGGAGTGCTAAAAAGAAACCTACCATTTATCGTTCCAATTGTGAGTCTGAATATCGTGTCATAGCCAATGCTGCTTCTGAGCTTGTTAGGGTCTCTCACCAGTTACGAGATATACGTGTTCCATTGTCCTCTTCACCTCTTCTTCAGTGTGACAACAATAGTTCCTTTTTCTTGTCTCAGAATCCAGTTGCTCATAAACGGGCTAAACACATCGATATCGATTATCATTTTCTTCGAGAATCGGTTTCTTCTAGCAAGCTTCTCACTAGTAATGCTCCTTCGTCCCTCAAGTTGCTAATATCTTCACCAAAGGGCTTTCTTGTCCCCTTTTTTACCTCTTTTGCTCCAAGCTTTGCATGTCCTGCCTTCCCACACTTTTCCTGAGGGAGGGGAGGATGATGGTAGTCTTCCAGATTAATCTAGAACTATATACATACTTTATGTAATTGCATGTATAGTCCTTATTGTACTTGTATAAATATTATATTTAAATCAATATGAATAAAATGAATCAATTTATGCCAGCAGTGATTCGATCCAATTTATGTGGTATTTTCTTCCCATTCGAATCTTGCGAGACATAACTAGATGCTTAATGTGGATTTCAAAGTACTGATCTCTCTTTGTTGACTAATTGATGTAATGTGAACCTTAGGTGGTCAACGTTTAACAACACATGTCCCTATGAGTAGAGAGAGTGCCGATACCCCGAACCGGACTCAGATGCTCTTTCTTGTCAAGTGTTTTTCCCAACACTTATGAATGATTATTTTCAAAAAAAGAAAATTATATTCTCTCTAATCAACCACAAACTTTCAACCACTAATCTATGGTGGCTATAGCACAAGTATGATATATTTATACTAAAACCCTACCAAAACCCTAAGTCTAATTTTATTGGGCCTAACTCATCTAGCCCATCTAGAATAAAGACATCAAACTCATTTCTCGGATTTTAATGGGTATGTATTCCCAACAAAATCATAAAAAGGAAAAGGTAGCATTATAAAAGGAGTTGAGAAAAGCAGTATATAAATTTCTACTGCCTCTTAGTTTCCATTAACTAGTCATTCTACGCCCGACTCTACGTCATGCAGGATGACGGTTAATCTTGACTTTGTATTCCTTAGCTAAGTTTTTTTCTTCCAAAATCCCTATATAAGGGGGTTATTTATCAGGGACCCCAATCCTTAGACAAAATAGGTTGTAATACAAATTTGGTTCAAGTTTCAACTTGATCCTTGAGAGTTTCCTAAGGCAATCTATGAAGAATAATAAAAAAAAATTGGTTTTTGATCACAAAGAGAGGCATTGGAAGTGTTTCCATCCCCTACAACTCCATCCTCTGTGTTAATGTTGGTGGATGGCCAGACTTCAGAAATGAACCTAGGTTCTACTAATGTAGAGTCGGTAAAGTTGAAAAAATTGGAGCAGAAAATTGGTTCTGACCATGCCACATATTTCCTGAAATATCAAAAAAGATTCTGCAGATTCTTGGTCGCTGAAGGTACATTCCAATCAGTGTTGCATTCTGATCACCACAGCCTCAACACTCTCCATTGCTAGACTAAAATCTCCTGTTATGTAGTCAGCTACGCCGTTCTTTATCCTTTAAATACCTTGCCTAAAAGGAACATTTATCATAATCATCTGACCTCATTGAAATTTAAGGAAGAGACAGAGGCTCTGTCCAGGTGTATGAGGCCTTTGGCCTTTTGATCAAGCTGAGCAATAAAAGTAAAGATCCTATTTGAATTAACATTTTTTGATGAAAAATCAGCCACTTAATTTCCTTGTCTAAGTGTATGCGATATCAGTATCAGCTTAAGCATGACATGTAGCTCATATGAAAGATTAAATATGATCCAAGGAGCCTTGTCAGGCTAAGAGATGATTTCAATTGTTTATTTACAGTCAGTCTCAATGAAGAAGGAGAACAAGTTATATTTTTGTGCAAGTAGGTATCCTTATCTGATTTCAAGTAGTTCTGAGTGTAAAGCCGATGAGGCATGTCCATATTTTTTAAGAGAGGTAACAAAGAAACCATTATTATCTCTCAAAAATACACAAATCCTAGTATAAGACCAGGACGCATCAATATTCAGCTTAAAGTTGAACTGTGTCATATTCCATTTAATAACTGAGATTTTAGGCTTTTTTGGGTGAGTGAGAAATGGTATTAGGCCGAGTTGGATCCCGGTTCTATCTTCCCTTTTGATACTGCAACTAGGGTGGACATAGAAAGAATGAAAAATAACTTTTTTTTAAAATTTCTATGCATGAGATTAGACATGGCTTGCAATTTTCATGTATAAACCTATTTCTAACTTTCCACAAGTTCTAGCAAATCAGTGATGGGGTGATTGCTAGTAACTTATTAAGCAGGGAAGTAAAACAAATTTTGTCCAAGGGAAAGTGATCCTATTAAATATTGATTGAAAATGCGAGCTTGGTCCCAGAATATAAATAAAGTGATGCCAAATAGAGGTAGCAAAAACACAGTCATTAAAAAAGTGGGATAGAGAGTTGCAGCATGCATAGAAAGGGAATTTAGAGGCAACGCTAATGTTAGAAAATATAATGATGTCATTGAAAGGTAGTATGGCATTTGATAGCTTCAACATGAAGATGTTAACTTTCTTTGGAATGCACCTGTTTCATATCTTCTTCATAATTCTGATCTGATTTCTGCTCGCAACTATCACATTGTATGCTGCCTTAAAAGTAAAAACTCTATTTTGAGCAGGTTTCCAAATAATTTTGTCGTCTCTTCTGTGAGTGATTTGTGCTTCCTGTAAGAAATTTTTGAAGTTCCAGTGGCAAGTCAGTTAAATGAATCATAAATGGGTTGTTTGCATTGACAAAATCTGCAATGGTAGAATGAGAATGTAACAACCAGAAAGGTGCATGTATATTTCAGATAAGTGGCCATAACCAGTCCAGTTAGAGGTGTAAAAATTAGCAAGGCCATTGCCATTGATGACTCTGGAGTGAAGTTCAGCTATAGGAGTGACCTGTACTATTCTTCTCCATGTTTATGTTTTTCTATGTGAGATAGGCAGTGACCAGATGAACTGCGACCAAGGTGTTATTCCAAGTTAAAATTTCCACAAAAGTTTTAGGGAGAAAGTGTCTATTAAGTCCTTAAAACTTCTAAGGACAAGTCAATTTTGATTAGTTGGGTAACAACTCTTTTTAAGGCTAATCCATACTTTCTTATTCTGTGTTTCTGATTTGTCCCATAGGAAGTTTGTGATAATTTTCTCTGTTTCTTGAGAACTAGGGTCGGAGGCTTCATCACTGCCCAAAGGTGTTGGGGGATAGAGAACATGACTGTTTTGATCAATGTTAGCCTTGAGGCCTGACTAAGCCATTTGGTTTTCCAGCTTTTAAGCATATTATCATACTTCTCAAATAAGGGCAGGAAATACAATGTCTTAGCTCTTCCTAGGTATATTGGGAAGCCTAGGTATGTGAATGGAAATGATCTGTGGTTCATCCATAATTTATTTTTCACCTTACAGATCTGAGAATAGGATGCTGAGGTACTAAGATAGAAATTACTCTTTCTGCGGTTGATTTTTTTGGAAACTAACCTCTTCAAAAATAGTGAGAAATGCTTTGAGTCTAGTCAGTGTGAGTGGTGTATCTTGGAATAAAAGCACTGTATCATCAGCATAACTAATGTGTGAGTTATGAATTGCTCCATCAGGTAGTACAAAATGTCTCATTTTACCACTATAAAAGAAGAATTTTAAACTTCTGCTAACTGCTTCTGAAAACAAATTAAATACAATAGGGGGTAGAGGGTATCCCTGCTTTATGCCTCTACTAGGCTAGAAGAATCCTGCTAGTTTTTCATTAATGATTACAAAGAAAAAGGCAGAGATAGATTGGATATAATAAAATTGATAAAGCAGTACAAAACCAATTTTAGTTAGTATTGCAGAGAGGAACGACCATCTAACTCTATCAAAGGCTTTTGTTAGATCTTGTTTAAGAATGCAGTTAGGGCTTCTTTTTTTGTTATTTAGAAGTCTGGTTATTTCTTTCATATGGATAACATTGCCAGCTATTTCTTTTCCCTCCATTAAATCGTGCTTATTGTCTGAAATCCGTTTTGGCAACAAAAGAGTGAGCCTATTAACCAGTATTTTAGTGAAAAATTTATTGACAAAATTAGTTAGACTAATTGGCCTGTAGTTAGAAAAGGTGTTGGGAGTCACAATTTTGGGGATTAAAGAGATCTAAGAACTAGAAATGCCTGCTGGGATTTTTTTACCTGACATAAAGTGAGTAAAGGCCTCAAGTAGGTCAGTACCTATAATGTCCCAATTAGCAGTGAAGAAACTGGAGGTTTAACCATCCGGAATTGGTGAGCTATTACTGTTCATACAGAAGACTATGGCTTTGATTTCATCTAGTGTTGGATCATTCATAAGTTTGGAGTTGTCATGTGGTGTAATGGCTTGGGGGAATTTGGCTTAAGAAGTGGCTCTGAAATCTTTGGGGAGAGTTGGTTAGGTCAGGTTCCTCACTAAGGGGTTCTTTATAGAAATGGATGTCTTCAGCTTCAATTTGAGGATGGTTATCAATCCAGGTTCCATTTCTATCTCTAATCTTTGTTATGTTTTTTCTGACACTCCTTTGTTTAACTGATGCATGAAAGTATATGGTGTTTTTCCTCATTAAAGGCCTTAAGGAGCAAAGCATTCTTTTGCTTCCTTAGGATGTAGTCCTAATCTATTAAGTAATTCGTTAAACTAGTCTACATCCGCTAGTGCCCTATCTAGTCTTTCTAGGGTCAGTTTCCTTCTGCTATTAGACCATGTGAAGTGGTTGCCTACTGTATGTAAGTGATTTAATTGTCTTAAAGCAATGAAATCTTAAAAGTCTTTTATGCTTTGTTAATTTTGTTTAGAGGGACCCTTATACTCAGTGCTTGAACACATTAAAATCACTTATCATGAGCTTAGGGCTACGAGTAATGGCCTTTAGATCTTGCCATAGGGTCTTCGTATCCTTAAGATTAGTTGCAGCATAGACAAAGGTAACATACATATCCTTACTAAAGCTATATGAGTTAAACCCGGTTAAGGTGAATTGTGTTGTTGAGTTTCCACTGAAATCTGGATCATATTATTCCACATAAGTCAAATACTATTAGATGTACAGATAGAGCAGTTATCCATTCTTAACCTTCTCCTATATGCTTCAATTTTACCATGCTTGTGCTTCGGTGCTAGGATGCTTATGAGCTGAATGTGATGTGCTTTGATCAATTGTTAAGCCTATCTATTGATGTTTCTAGGCCCCTAAGATCCCAAACAAGTCCTCTAATAGATTGGGTTTTATTAATCATTAAAAAAAATCTTTTTGCCTTTTGAATTATATCCTAGATTCATATGGTTGAGCTTGTTAAACAGAGTTCTTTTTCTGGTTTCCAAGAGGTCCTGTAAGATAGAAATTGAGTTTAGTGGACTTACCTGATCCAGCTGTAGCACTTGAGAACTCTTTTCTATGTCTTCTCCATCTGATTCTTGGTAGTCCTTTAGAATCTTGATTTTTTAAACTTCCTCTGGACTATTTCTGAGAGATAGTAAGATATCATTCCTATCATCATTGTCCTTATCTGAGGAGTTAGGGGACATACCTGTGGTGTCATCAATCGTGAGTCTTTTCATTGCTGGAGAGGATAGTAGAAGGTTGATGCTATCAATGTTCACAGGTTTTGTCAGTTTGTTACGTATTGCTACTGGATTATTGTTGGGTTCGGGGTGGTCAGTTTCCAAGTTAATGACAGGAGGTGCATTTTGGGGAGCATGGTTCTGATCTTGCACTGGTAGGTTCGAGACTAGCGTTGGTACCCTGAGCACGGTCATGTGGAGGTAGCTTAGGAGCTAATTCATTTTTTCACCTTGTTGAGCACAGTCCTGAGCAGTAGCCTCTGGTTGTTTTTGGGAGATAGTGATTCCAGAAGAGTTTTCCATTTGCTTCTTAACTGGAATCCAGGAATCCTTCCTACTGGTTTGGTTCAACTTATTGGTAGGATTCAGTATGGGGTTAGTTTTTGGGTTTAGTTCTGGATTTAGGACTCTTCAAGTAGAACGGTCATGGCCTAGCTTCTTGCAATGGGTGCAGTGCTGAGGGTGGTTGTCATATTCTATCTCATATTTCTCATTCTCAGTGATTGAACCAAGCCTAGTAAAACTGGGAAAGGTGCTGAGAAGATCAACATCCACACAGAGTTTCATAGCAAAAGGCCTAGTAAGCTTTCCAGTAGCCATATCCATTTTCATGCAAGTACCAATTTGATTTCTTATGGATACAATAGATGGTGTATTATAGTGATAAAGAGGGACATTTTGCAGAGTTACCCAAACCGGTAACAAAGATAATTCCAGCTCTGACTTGAACTCCGGTGTCCAGCGTAGGATGCGCATCCTAATCCCGTTGAATGACCATATGACCTCGATCCATCATCATTGGAAGTCCTCCGTAAATTAGAATCAGATTAATATGTTGTGGTGGTCGATTGCTCCAAGCCGGTACTTGCCGTTGAAACCGATTGCTTTGAATTCAACATCGATTCTATCCATGGCTGGCCTGCCTCTTGGGAATTTCCGATTAACGCATTAGCATAGTGGCTGGATAGAGATTGAATTTGTTTCCGGAGAGTAGAGCACCGCCAGTTCTCCTTTGAAGTGGGTGGTGGGTTCAATGTTATGTGGTGTTGGCAGAGTTTCCGATGTGGGAGGGTTATTATTTTTGAGTGTTTGGGCGAGGCTTTTGGAGGCCGCCACGGAGGCAAGTGTGGTTGCAGCTAGGCAGCGGTTGGTGGCAGAGGTGCTTTCTAGTGAGTTCTGTGAGAGAGAGTGCTGTTCACTAGCCATTTTTGGTAGGTAAATTAAGAGAGAGGGGAGAGCGAAGAGAGAGGAAATTAGCGAAATTGTTAATAGTAAATTCAATCCTTAGCCTAGTTGATTAATGATTATAGCTTAACATGAAACAGATTGTGTTTAAAAAAAAAACTGGAGTTCCTAATAAGAGATTAAGACAAAGGAATCTAATAAAGGCTGGAGGCTCCTCTATCCAACAAAACGAGTAACTCTCGAGTACAATGAATATATGACCCCGCCGGCTGAATCTCATTAGCCTAGAATCCTCCTTTTCATCAACAATGACATATTTATTTTTTAAAATTAATTTAATAAATTTTAACCATAAATATAAATTAATATATATATATATATAATACATATATAATGTGACATATTATTGAACTCATTTTAACATATAATTTTTAAATATTAATTTTTTATTTATCTGTAACTAGTGATATTGACGGTAAAATACGATCACTGAAAATGTTTAAAAAAAATTGTCATTATTGTTGGAACTGAGTGAGTGAGGAGGACTTGGAAATGAATATCACGTTTCAATAAAAACGCTGAAAATTGAAACACATTCTATATATATATATATATATATGTATATTTGAATGAAACTACCAAGAATGGTAGGGGGATTTCTATTTGCTTCCCCAAGCGTAAAATCAAAACACTAAATACAGAATTAAAGAAGCCGGGTGGCTAAGTTTTAGTACAACAATTTTTACCGATCTTTCGGTACGATG
>JAULKM010019065.1:0-30543 GCA_032355605.1 Rubia tinctorum
TCACTCACTAAAAGAAACAGATAATCACATCATGAATAAAAAGTAAATACTTTAATATAAACAGTAAACCTTTTAAACTAAAATAACACTTATTAAAACTAAAATAGAAACTATTCAAAACAAAAATCACATGTTTCATCATAAAAACATCATGTTGAAAAAAACATATAAATCTGATTCTTAAATGATCATTCAATGGCAATATTTTTGGTGTACTATGTTATTGCCCTCAATGAATGGTCAATTAGAATAACTACGCACAAATAAACTCACCCCACAAGTCTTCAACAACAATAATCATTCATTCTTTTTTTCACGTAAAATATTGAAAAACTTACTTTATTCCATCGCTACCCACCAGCATCACGACTTGTTGAACCTCTCAATCTCTCTTTTTGAGTCCCGCATCACCATCAGCCTTCTTTTTTGTAGTCTTCTTGACAGCCTTCTTCTTCGCATCACCATCAACCTTGTTCTTCTTAGCTTGAACAGACTTGTTCTTCTCAGCTTCAACAGCCTTGTTCTTCTCAGCTTCAGTAGCCTTGTTCTTCTCAGCTTCAGCAACCTTCTTCTTCTCAGCTTCAGTAGCCTTCTTCTTATCAGCTTCAACAGTCTTCTTCTTCTCAGCTTCAGCAGCCTTCTTCTTCTCAGCTTCAGCAACCTTGTTCTTCTCAGCCTTGCTCTTCTCAGCTATAATTTTCTCAACAACTTGCACTTTATCAGCTACAACTTTCTTCAACTTTTTCTGAGTACCCTCAACTGCAACCTTCTCAGCCATAATTGTGTTTCCCTTACCAACTCTCTTCTTCACAAAAAACTTGACCTCTTACCCTTCCCAGCAAGGTAAGCATCCTCAATAAAATTAGAATTATCATAACCATGAACACCCTTAGAACCACCAGCACCACGAGCCCCCTCAGACCTACCAACACCAAGAGCACCCTCAGACCTAACAGCTTCACGAGCACACTCAGAATCACCAGCCCCCTCGGACCTAAAAGCACCACCAACACACTCAAAAACACCAGCACCCTCAGACCTAACATCATCCACAACCTCAGTCCTAGCAGTGCGCTTTTTTGAAGCAACCTTTTTTAAAGCGAAGATAGGAGCAGTTTCTTCCTCTTCAATTGCATTCTTCTTTTTCTGGGGAAGAGCCAATGGAACAGCATTTGACTTCTTAGTGCGCGAGGATTTGAGAGCACCTATTGGTATAAAACCAAACTAATCAGTAAAAATTATTAAACAGTAACATTACAGATATAATAATAAACCTTATAAGATAAACTTATAATGAAGCATACTAATGTAACAACCTTCTAAAATCTAGTGATATTTTACAACTTTAAAGAATTTTAAAATCTATTGAACAATTTGCTGAAAACACTATCCAGAAATCCAAAGCATGCATATCTCATTTTAAATAACAAAGGGCATTGTGTGATAGTGACAAATCCCATGACAAAATTTAAAACATGACAAATTCTCTGGGGGTTTTTAAATCTTTACTGCTATATACCGCCAAGAAATTCATTCTCTGTAATGCTACGATGCATAAATAAGGCTGTTATGTACATGAAAACTGGTGGTATTTTAAAACTTCAAATGCAATTTAATTAGAAACTGATCTTAAAATCTTAATTTGAAAGCATTAAACACCAAATATTCATGTAAACACCAAACATATTTTCTTGTAAACGGAAAATATAAACTCATAACTGCTTCCAATAAAAACCAAAGCTATTAACATATCTTCTAAACCTAGATCTAGTAAATTGGGGGAAACATAAAAAATAGTAACATCATAACACAAATAGAATAAAAAACCGGTTATAAGGCAAAATAAAATAAATCATTCAACATTTGACAAAAAAATACAATTTAACAGCAAAATTCAACTGATAAATGTCACCTTCATCATTCGAAACACTATTGACGGATATATCCTTCTTCCTTGCCATTCTGTTGCAACAACACACAACCAAAATCAGATACGAAACAAAAACCCTAAAATATGAAAATAAAACCTAAAACGAAACAACAAACCAGCTAAAAAGTAGAAAATAACCTATGGAGAACAAAAAGGAACACCGTAGAGGCAAAACAAACGGCGAAATTTGGGTATAAATCGCGATCGGAAAATCCAGTAGAGAATTTCGATAGAGAAGAAGAGAAAAAGGTAGAGAGAGAATTTCAGCAATTGAAAATGGAAACTAAATGAAAAAGAGAGGAAATCTTATATATATATGGCACGTGACTTACACTTTCTTTAAAATTTGCTACTTAATCCCCGAGTTTCTATATTTCTAATGAAACCCCGTTTTCCCATAAGCATATGGAAAGACGGTCTTTCCTAAGACTTTGTCTTAAATAAATGATGTAACTGCATTAACACATGAAGTAACATGATCAAACTTTGTAAGATGATTCGTCAATATCTAGAGTTCAATGACATGCATGTCAGAAATATTTTTATGTTTTAAAATTTACTTTAGCCCAAGAAGTAATACGTAAAAAACACGATGTAACTCAATAAATACATGATCTATTGTGATGCTGAAGGTCTGAAATTTAATTAGTCGGATTTATTTTCAAAATATTTTGATATTTTACCTCTTTGTACAGATTTATCAATGGTTAAATATTTTTTTATGAAGGCCGAACCAAATTGTAAAATACACAAACTAACCGAAAAATAGTTGATGTAATTAATAACTAAAAGGATACAAGATTTTGACACCAATTTAATCGACCTATCGAAAGTTGATGTCACAGATTGATTCACATGTTTGAGAGCAAAAACACTATCAAAATTTCATGATTTATACCAAAAATAGTCAAATGCATTGGGATTTGAGGTGCGATCTACAACACAGAGAGGTAAAAAAGACGAAACCATTATAGAGAAGTATTTTGTCTGCTCATGTCAAGGAAACACAAAAGTGAAGAATGAAACATCCAACGCACCTTCCATCAACAATTTCAATGAAGATGGCTCTGGGAAGAAAAGAAGAAAAACAGGGGAAATGTGGTAATAAGAACATGATGCAAAATTGGAATTCGGGTTAAATTCATTGATGGAGCCTGTGAATTTTTGCATCATGTGACCCCTCACAATTATCCTTTCACTCGAGTCGAATGACAGTATTTGCAAAGAAGTGAAAGGAGAATTGGAGAGAAAAAAGGTAAAGCTATAAAAGGAATGGAAGGCGCGGGATTAAAACCTAGCCATGGATTTAAGTTTATTGCTTTTGAAGCTGGTGGTATTCTGAATCTAGGACACACAATTAAGGATCATCAAAAATACATGAACATGTAGCGTGTGAAGGAGATTGAAAGATGCAGTGCTTAGAATGTAATTGAAAGACTGTCACAGAAAAGAGTACCGAAGAGGAATATTTCTTCTTCATAGTTAAATTGGACGATAATGGTAGGCTAACAACACTGTTTTGGAGGGACTCAATGATGAAGGAAGACTACTCCTTTTACAGAGATCTAATGGTATTTGACCCAACATAAAAGTTTGGTTAGCTTTCATAAAATACATGTAAATGCATGAAGTAACGACATGAACACATAAAGTACTATAATCTACACACTATGTAAATTCATGAACACATGAAGTAACGTTATATTATTATGATGTCAAATTGGCTATATGTATCTTGTTGAGAAAATATGGATGTTTTTAAATTGTCTTAAACGTATACAGTAATTTTTTAAACACACGGTGTAACAGTATGAAAACATGAATTAAAGTGAAATAATTCTACTTTATAATTCAAAAAGGTATAAAATTTTCCTATATATTTTGTTGAGAAAATTTAGGTGTTTTAAAATTTCCTGAAACGTATGAACGTATTAAATAAAGGATGTAACTGCATTAACATATGAAGTAACATGATCTAACTTTGTTAAATGATTCATCAATATACAGGACTAACAAATAAAACTTGATTTGTATTCCAGTAGTCGGCAATATAGTGATGTTTGGATGTGCTTTCATTGCCGACGAGAAAGTTTCAACTTTTGAATGGCTTCTCGATGTTTTAAAAAAAATCAATGGGTGTTCAAGAACCAGTAACAATATTTACATACCAAGATCCAGCCATGGCCAAAGCAATAAAAAAGGTGACCATTCTTAAATTCAATTGACCTGGACTATTTTGGGCTGATATGCTTATATACTTACCTTTAATTTTTATTTCAATAGTTCCTGTGTTTGTTTAGAACATCTTATGTATAATTTCAGTTTTGTTTCTAAAAAAGAACACTTGATTATTGAGAACATCATTCATTTACAATTACATTCCATGTTTATGTCTTTAGTTCGTTTTAGTTTGTTTTAGTTCATATGTTTACATATGAACTTGCCCTGAGTAAAATCATTCATGGAATTTTACAGGTTTTCAAAAGCATAGGGTATAGGTTGTGCTTGTGGCACATTATACAAAATCCATCAGTCATTCTGGTGAATTAAACAAGGATGGTCCCTTCAAAGAAGCACTTGAGCATTGTTTGAAATACTATGAAAAAAAGATGAATTTGAAATGTCATGGAACAATATGATCAAGACTTTTCAGTTTGAAGATAGGGAATGGTTCAAGAGGTTTTATTCAATTAGAGACAAGTGGTGCCCTACAATGAGCAAATACTTTTTCTCCACATGAATTCTTTCATCACAACGAAGTAAGAGCATAAACAAAGCTTTGTCATTCAACGCTAGAAAAAATGACTTCACTAAACAGGCTCTTAACCATCTTCAATGAGAATATTAATCGTTGGAGATTAAAAGAAATAGCAAATGAAAATCAATGCTAAAAAAATCAGTGCCAAATTCAACTATACATGGATCAAAACTACTCAAGCATGCAGCTCAAGAGTACACATTGTCAATGTACTATAAATTTGAGAAGGAATACAAGATTCCACAAGCAACCAAAACATCTAAAGTTTTTGCCCTAGGATCGGCAACAAAGTATGAGGTAAGTCCAGAAGAAGATGATATAAAAGTTGAAATTGTGACCTTCACACAATAGAGTGGAATGGTGGAAATAAATTGCTCTTGCAAAACTTCTAAAAAACAGGTATATATTGACAAAATAGAATATACATGTTACTTCTTATGTTAATATCTTTAGTTCCTTTGTTTGGATCATTACTTCTTGGTTCACATGTTGATCTTTTTGTAAGAAGGTTTCATAGCAAGTTTTTGATATTACATATTTTCTATATGTCATTAGTTCTTCATTTACATATTTAACTTTAAAGTGCAGGACATTTTATGCTTTAGAGCTTTAGTTCGGATGTTTATCTTATTAACTTTATATATGCATGGTTATCTTTTTATACAAGGGATGTTCTGCTTTCACTGTATCTTAATATTGCACATCAACTCAATCAGTGAGATACCATCACAATACATTCTGAAGTGATGGACAAAGCTTGCTAAAATAGAAGTATGAGACAAACTGAAAGCAGCACAAGAAAATCAAGAATCGGACAAAATCAAAGACAAAGTTGCATGGCTACACCAAATGGAAAAAAAACTACTACAATCTGGTCCTAAAATTTGAAGCCAACATACAAACCCTGAGACTTCTTGAAGAAAGCTTCCAAAAAGACAATGAAAAGGTAGAGGAATTTTTTGTCTCAAAAACTAAAAGGGAACACGAAAAATCAAGCAGCATAGCAGAATCTTTCATCACTAAACCACCAACAATACAAGATCCATCTCCCACAAAGACAAAAGGAAGAACCAAGAGAATTGAAGGATGGAAGCAAAGAAAGAAACCAAAGACAAAGGAGTTTGGTACAAAGACAACAAGGCAACAAGTCCAGACCTATGAGATTCAATTCGACATTGTATTTAAATTATTATTTTATACCATTAACTTAAATTCATAGACTAATCATTTAAAATGCGCTTCAAATGTTTTAAACACCTGAACTAACTAGTGCAGTTTAATTAAATAAAAATATATTCAACCAAGCAACCAGTGTTCGAAACTAATGATTCTAATAAATAAACTAGAAGAAAAAATATATGAACTAATGTTAGAATAAGTAAATTAAAATATGAGGATCGAAAAGTAAACACAACACATGGCTAGAAGTTTTCTAAATTTTCAACTAATTACCTAAAATATCAAACAAATCACCTAAATAACCAATCCAAGTACCTAAAGAATAAATGGCTATGAAAAGAACAATACATTAAGTTACGATAAGAAAAAGTAGTAAATTTGACAAAGTAAAATTTCAACATCCACAATATCATTACTATACAAACTGTTAAACAATAAGAAACTAAATCTATAAACAACTGAATTAAAGAGATAAACTTTAGAACTGAGTTTGTACTAGAATCATCATAAAAAATGAATTACAAGTTTTAATCCATTTACAACAAAACAAATTTAACAAACTAAAAAATTAAACATTCAGAATCCTGAAAAACTAAATCAATCATCATCCAAATACAACAAATCCAAATATTCAAATCACACCACAAACTCAATCTATTTTTTAATTACAAGTTATTGCAAACATCTTAAACTCTTTGGGGGGGGGGGGCGGGGGGGATTGCACAACTGTGGACAGTCCTTCTAGGCCATCAAATTCACCATCAGTAAACAAGTTAAAAGTCGGGATAGGTTGGTTCCGTGTCCTTTCCATCCAATTGGTGATAGCTTCATCAACAATAGTACATAATTTGTCATTTCAAAACTCTTGTGAATCTTCAAAGTCATCCTGCTGAATCTGGGTTTCTACAGTAGTCCTTGCACTTGGTTGCAAGTTACACGATGCCTCAACCACAACATCACCCTTAATCTTCTCCACTCTCTCATACATATCAGCAGTAACAACTTCAATGTTATGCTTAATCATGAGAGCCTCATCATAAGCATACATAAGAAAAATATCAATATATTTAATACTGAAACTAAACACTGAAACACCTAGACAAACATATTAAATACCCAATGAAAACATAATAAAATTAAGGGCGAACGACTTCAATGATCCCTGAACTATCACCATCGCTCACCTTTCACCCCTCAAATTTTTTTGAATAATTATGGCCCTTTAATTAACAAAACTGCTAAGTTGTGGTCCTTCCATCCAGTCAAACGTTAAATTTGGTCAAAACGTCAATTTTGTGGGTAAATTATTAATTTCACTTTTATCTTTATGTTTATGTTTATTTTTCCCTTTATCCATTTTCCTTATATCTTTTCCTTTTTTCTTTTCTGCCCCTTCCACTTCCACTTCCCGTTTTCCTTTTCTTTTTATCCCCCTTCCCCACTGCCAACTCCTTCGCCCACCACACCTCACCTCTATTTCAATCCACCCACCGCCGACTCCGTCAATCCACCACGCACTTTTCTACTTCAGTCCGCCCAAGGTCTACCAAATGGTGAACCTCAACGATGCTGCCGTAGAGAAGATGGACTGCCCTGGCGCCGGAAACCCTTCATGGAACAACGTCGAGATTTACATCGATATCAACATTTTCTTCATCTTTCCTGAGTTCTGAGATTTACGCCATCCAGAGGAAGGCGGTGATGGAGGTGGTAAACCTTTTTCCGAAATGTGACCTTCAGAGGCTTAAACGGGTATTCCAATAGGAAGTGGATAGCGACTACGAACATGATGCATATGTATGGGCTATCGACCCCCACCAGACCAACGCTACACGAGCTCGGCGGATACTTCTGCAAATCGTTCAGCTCCAGATCCTCGACGTTGATGCTAACGGTGGTGGAAATCGATATTATTTGAAGAAATTTGTGGTGGAGGACATCAATTGGACATCAATTTCTAGTGGTGGGGGACAGAGGCGGTGATGGAGGTGAGACGACGGTGGTGGTGGAGGGATGGAGTCGGGAGAGGGGAAAGGGAAGGAATAGGGGAAGGGTAAATGGAAAAAATAATAAGAATATTGAAAAAGGGAAAGAAAGGAAAAGCTAAAAGGGAAAAAGAAAAAAAGGAAAAAAATGTGAAATTACTATTTTGCCTTGAAAATTAACGTTATGACTTAGAATTAACGTTTTGACCGGACTGAAGGACCACAAATTAGCAGTTTTGCTAGTTGAGGGGCCAAAAGTATTCCAAAAATATTAAGGGACGAAAGGTGAACGATTGTGATAGTTCAAGGGCCCCTGAAGTCGTTCGCCCTAAAATTAACCATAAACTAGTAATAAATAAATTGAACAAAAATATTAAACACCTAAACAAATAGATTAAGCACATTAACTAATCGAACTGGAAATCAACAATATCAAATAATTAAACTAAACACCTAAACTAGCACATCAGAATCTAAAAATAAATATTGGAACACATAGAGAATCTTCTTGAAAGCTAGAACTAACACAACAAATACATAAGGTAAAAGTTTTAAAAACTTACATTCTTAGCAACATTTTAAATCATGGAATTGGATTTTGAATCTCAGCTCATTATCATTTTCAGGGACATCATCGAGCACTTTTTCCTTCCCATTCTGAGAAACTGGAGCTACAACTTCAGTTTGAACTAAAAGAGCTCCAATTTCAGGTTGAGCCAAAACCACATCTTTCACTTTTCTAGCAGAACTAATTTGGTAGCCATCCTTCACCAAAATAGTCCTGTCATAACCCCTTCCAATTTCCAACAACCAAAATCTCTCCCTTAGCTTCACATCAGTCTAATGTTGGACTAAAGGAATAGATGTTGGCTCCAATACACCACGAACCGAAATTCATGCAAATACTCAATCAGAAGGATAAGAACACAAGCACTACAGGTTTGATACTCTTCATTACTCATATACCTCCTAATAATTGAAGCTATTTGATCTAAAACAAAGCTATGCCAATCGAGATTCTTAATCTCGTCAACATTCTCAACAGTTTCAAGGATTTTGAAATCTACCTTACCATTTGATATGGGAGCTAAAAAGTATGAAGATCAATAAATCACACAGAGTCTTTTAAACTCATCACCACTCTCTTTAAGTTCATTTATCCTCATCAAAACCAATTAAAGAGGTATATCTTTTTTTTCAATTCCCTGCCAAACCTTTCCCTATAGCTATCCCTCAATTCCATACTAGAATTCCTCTTTTGCTCAACTTTCCTTCCAGGATTAAGAGGCAAGAACAACATTTCGTACACATCATCAGCAGTAACAAAATACTGATCTACCCCAACATGCGGAATACAGGTAGAAGGATTAAAGTTACTTAATTACTAACCATGACACTATACCAGCAGGAAGTGCAATACATAATCCTAACTTTAATAGACTCCCGAATCTAATTGCCTCAACATCAGCCTTTTGCTGATTAGTGAGTTTAGAGAAATTGTCTGTGACATTTACGTGGTGGCTTCCAGGAATAAATTTCTTGAAAATCCTGAAAAAACATAATACAGTAAGTTGGTATATACAAACTATGTACATAAATACCCAAAATAACAGATTAAATACATAAAGTAAACATATTGAAAATAAAATAGAAAGTTTATTTAATACACAACCAAATCATAATTAAATTAAATATAGCAACTTATTGTATAATAAAGCTAAACAGTTAAACACATAAATAAAATGAACAAATACATGAACTATTCATACAGAAACACTACACAAAAAGTTATCAAACAATGAAACTAAAAAACTTAAACTAACACATCAACAATAAAAAAAGTATAGTGAAACCAAACAATGAAACACCAAAAGTAAAGGACAAAATACCTAAACTAGTAAAATTCTAAGTAATACAATTTATTATGCAAAAAATTAAAAACTGAAATACACAAAGTGAATGTGTAAACACGTAATGTTAAATAATAAATACATAAAGTATTTAACATACCTAGAACCTTCGAGAAGCTCAACTTCAGCAATTTGTTTAATCTGGCGTGTCATTTCTGTGCCATCATTAGTATTCCCTCCTAAACGATGAGCAGGAACATTTCTGTTCACCACAGGTTCTGTAACTCCATGTCCAGTCACAATATCTCCAACTTCCCGCTTGCGTTTTCGCGCAACAGAAGATTTCTTCGAAGGTCCACTTCCATTTTCAGCAAAATCCTTACTTTTATTCTCAGTTGGTTTCTTCACAATGATCCTTTTCTCAATGGGATTCTTCACACCTGCCTTCTTCTCAACATGCTTCTTATCACCCGGCTTCTTCACAGATTATTTCTTTCCCTTTCTTTTAGAAACCTTTTGCTTCCCTTTATTATCCTTCACACCGGAAAGCTTTTTTTTTTCCTTTCTCATCTTTATCTACAGCACCAACTCATTGACTACTCCTTTTTTTTCTCTTCCCAATTTCTAGTGATGTAACAACCTTCTCTTTGCCTTTATTGTTTGCAGCCACCGCAGGAGGAGGCTCATCAACAAAATAATCTTCAGCAGAAAAATCTTCAGAAACAAGTGTAGTTCGATGAACTGGAAACATTTAAAAGTCTTCTAAACCTTAACTACAAAATCCAATTAGACATTTTTTCTTAATACTAAATCAAAACCACAAATTAGAAATAGATAAATACTAGGAGCAGTTTCATTTCTCAATTCTTCAATGATAACATTTATCCCAACTATCATGGGATTCTCAGCAACAACAATAGACCATGCAACTGGAAAAAATTAATACTCCCTCCGTCCCATAGAAATTTGCAAAATTACTTTTGGATCGAAATTTTATTCAAGTGAGGTGGAAGTTTTGATGTGAAATAAAGGAAGAGTATTTTGGTAATGGAATAGTTGACTCGTAAATTTAATCAACCTAGTTAGGGACAATATAGTAAATGTATAAGCTCTTTTTTTCCCACTTTAGGTAAGAATTGAGTTTTGCCAATTTCTGTGGGACGGACGAAAATAAAAATTGTGCCAATTCTTATGGGGCGGTGGGAGTACTACATAAACATAAATAATTATATATACACAATAACTAACATGTTAAAAGTTACTATCAACGGCAACAGTTTTTTCAATATCTGTTGCACTACCATCAACAACATAATCCTTTTCAGTCTCTAATGTAAATACAAAAACTTGTAAGTTTAATACTAGAACTAACAATTAATACATAGGAACTGATAAGTCAGAAAAAAAGTTAAAATACCTAATACAAACTACTTTGTTCAATATTTGTTGAAGCTGGAAGACTTTTGGTCACATGCTTATCCAGAATTACATGATAAAAAAATCAACTAATGAATTTAATACATGAACTAACAAACTATATATAGGAATAAACTAATATTAACTTGAACCATTTTCAAATATTTAAATTGGTGAAATATTTATCATAGACTCAGCAACAACTATTCAGTTTGACAAAATAAACTCATAAACCAAAGGCCTGAATAATTAAACTACATACACTAAAATGATAATAAATCATAAAGCATTAATCTAAGCTAATTCTTTTATATTTTTTGAAGTTGGAGGATGACTAACCACGGTCTCAGACTCAGCAACAACAATTTAGCATATAAAATAAACACACGAACTAAAGGTATAAATAATTAAACTACATACACTAAAATGATAATAAAAAATAAAACATTAATCGAACTTAATTCTTTCAAGTTTGCAGAAGTTGGAGGATTACTAACCACAACTTCAGCCTCAACAACAACTACTACAAACAAATAAAATAAATAACATAACTAAATCAATAAAAACAAAAAGAAGCTAGAAAAAAAAATTATACCAAACTTATCTCTAGCCCCATTCACATCACCTTCAGCTACAATAAAAATACCAAAGGTAAAGCAGTAAACAGTAAAAGTAATACAAAAATTTAATATTTCAACCATTCTCGGAATATCCAACAACTCTATTTGGTTTATCCACACCAGATTTACTACCACTCTTACACAACCTTTTAAAATATCAGCTATAACAAGAGAGAGGAAAATATCATAAATATATGCAAAAATCAAGTAATAACCAAAAATAATAATGAAATAAAATTCCATAATATTTGAATACCAGATGTAGTAGGTTTTAGCTGATTATTTTTTCCTTTAGGATGAGCTTTATAACCTAGAAATTATACAATGAATTATCTAAAAAACATAAATATTAAAATACAAAACTTACAAACTAACAATATACATACCATCTGAAATAGTCAATTTAGATTGTAATCCACTGGATTTCCTCAAGCACGTAATATCATCTACATTTAAAAAAAGTAATCATATAAACACATGAATTAAAAATTGAAACACCTAAAGTAAAGAGATAAATATAACTATGAATATACATAGTCAGAAGAAGAATATAAAAGAATTAAGATTAAGTAACCAACAAAATAACTAAACTAATCACATAAACTAATTAACTAACTCAAATTCAACTATTAAATTAAACTGATTAAACTTTTTTCAGCCAAATCATATCCAAATCTGCTAGAGACATCAAAATTGATTCATAACTTTCCTCCTCCCGGACCACATGCATATTAGCAGCTTTTGTAAAACTATTTACGTAACCCTTTGTCTCTTCCAAAAGCCAATGCACACACAAAAAAACCATGCTCCTACCACATGCTAAATCTCAACTGTTTAAAAAAATCTCATAACATCAATGTATACAACTATAGTACAACAAAGCCACAACACAACCTAAACTAAACACATAAACAAGCTAACTAATCCATGATACACCATTTGACATCACTAAAACCACAACACAAAAATAATAAAACAGAGCAACAACTAATAAGTCATCAAACAGACCAACATCATACAAAAGATAGAGCAACATCGCTAAGAATGAAGAACACATCAAATAATTCATTAATAAAACAGAGCAACACCACAAAACCCTAATAATACAAAAATTAAAAATTCAGAAGAAAACCTTTCGAATCAACAGCCGATGAAATACTAACACCATCATCTACAATCGAGTCATCCTTATCAACTATAACTTCCTTCGATCCCTTCAATTTCGTCACAATACCAATATATCTATATAAAAAATTAAACAAAAAAATTAAAAACACACAATAAACGCCCAATATAACACATGCACGCCCAGATTTATAGAGATAAACGCCAGAATGAATAAGAAAACCGTCGGAAACTTTTAGAAGTACAAAACCCCAAAAATAAACTACAAAATCCAACAAATTTAGAAAATCTTACCTATATGAAACCGGATTAGACACTGCGATGCAATGTAGGCTATGAATTCGCGATTTTAAACTGAATTCGGATGGTTTGGAATCAGAATTTACGGCTGCAGTTTGAGAGAGGGTTTTTGCGCTTTTGAATTTTGGAAAATGAGAGAGAGAGAGAAAATGAAAAGAAAACTACAAAATTCCTAAAATATATATCTTATATAGTATTTTCTTTAAATCATTAAAACTATTAAATTTTCTTAGAAACCTCTGCTTTCACCGTAAACTTGGGTGGGACGGTCTCACCCAAATCTTTGTATTTTATTAAACAATAAATATTTCCTATGATTTTTATAACAGACTTCACAATGATAAGAGAAATTGAAATTTAATTATTTTGTTTCCCTCCTAAATAGTGAGTACAACCAAAGTTTATGATGGTAGTTTTTTGAAATCTATTCATTGTAGTTGATTTTTATAATGATTATGATGACATATTCAGAAATCAATAGATGTGTTGACGAAAATAATAGAGCATTGCAAGACCGGAACATGAATACGATCATTATTTCGATGCATTAAGTTTTGCTGCAGGGTGGGCTATGACGTACCTTCCATTTTTAATGGGCCGAAACACGATGGTCATGCCTTTGTCATCATATACTAAAAGGTAAACAAGGTCCGAGGGGTAATTTCTTTGGTATTTTATATATTAAGGAAAAGGAAATTTACAGAGAAGCAACGCAGAGGAAGAAGAAAAGATGAACCGAGAAGAAGAAGCTAGCTATGGAAATCTCTGGTATCAAAATCACGCTCTTCTCCAGGTAATTTCTCATCTTTATATCTACAATCTAAGTTCCTCTAACTGAATTTCAGTTATATGGAATCTAACTGATTCTATCTTCCTCCCTAACTAATTATCTGACGGGTTCTTTCCATTAACGCTAACCATCTCTGTCAATTTGCAGGTAAAACCATCTACTGTAGATTGGAAGTGACCAATTTTCCCTTGCTCAATTGGTCCATATGACAATCCTCCCCCCTTAAGAGAAAACTTTTCCCCTAAGTTCGAGTGATAATGGCAAAAAGAAGGAAATTGGTGAATGATGAGCTCGCTATCCTCCCAGGATGCCCCCTCAACTGGTAAGTTCTTCCATTGTATAAGCCATTGTACAATTTGTTGTGAGTTTGAATTGATAAATCTGCACTGTAGAATCTTAGTTGGTTCCAATATTAGAAGCTCATCTTGATCTAATGTAGGTAGCTGTGTAATGTTGGTTGGAGTAGGGCCCTAATGTTTCTTTAACAAAGAAACATGAAATATTGGATGAATTTTTGTTATGCTAGGTAGCTACAGTTTATATGCTATAGACCCTATTTTCTGAAGGACTTGAAAGGGTCCATAGAATTTAGGAGCTAACTTGTGATTATTTCTTTGAGCTAGTGTAGTCTGCCTATATTTCTGCAACTTGAGGTAGACCCAATCACCAACCTCAAGACTCTACCAGTTCTCCTGAGGTCTACATTTGCTTTTATCTTTGTCTGAGCTGACGGAAGACGCTGCTGTAAGATCAAATTTATTGATGCTCTCTGAGTAATCAAGTTATGAGTAGCAGGATGATGACATTAGAAAAATCACCTGGAGGTAGGGACTGCGGCTTAACCCCATATAGAGCCTCGTAAAGTGTCATACTGATGTTGGTCTGATGGTTGGTATTGTACCACCATTCAGCTGCCCCAATCCAATCTTTCCGTGTAGAAGGTTTATCACCACCAAAACATCTCAAATATGTCTCCAGGATCTGATTAGTTCTCTCTGATTGTCCATCTGTCTCGGGGTGATAAGCACTACTAAACTTTAGCTTGACCCCTAATTTAGAAAACAATTCCTTCCAAAATTTACTTGTGAAAATCTTGTCTCTGTCGCTGGTAATAGTATCAGGTAAACCATGCAATCTATATATCTCAGATAGAAAAATTGTAGAGACTTGATGACCTGTAAAAGGATGAGCCAAAGGTAAGAAATGAGCATACTTGGTAAGTCTGTCTACTGTTAAGATAGTATAAAAGCCCTGATAGTTAGGTAACTTTTCGATGAAATCCATTGTAATTTGGGACCAAGCATTTGTAGGAATAGGAAGAGGCTGTAATAACCCTGCAGGATTGATATTCTTATGTTTAATTTTTTGACAAACAGAAAAATTCCTGATACAAGTAACTATATCCTCTCTCATACTAGACCAATAGAATAAAGATTCTACCCTTCTGATTGTAGCATATTGACCTGAGTGGCCTCCCAAAGCCGAAGCATGCAAGGTAGATAGAATAGAATTTCTTATTCCCTCAGAAGATCCTATATAAACCTTATTATTTCTTTTGAGAATTCCATTGATGAACTAATATTCCGAATTAGCTCTATCAATATTCAAAGTTGCTTGTAGGATATATTCTTGAGCTTGGTTATCCTCCTTGTAGCTTTCAATAAGCTTTTGGAACCAAGTAGGCTGAGCTGAGGTTACTACGCTTAGTTGAGATGCATCATTAATTATCTGGTCTTCTGAATTTTGACAGCCTTCAAATTCTGATTCAGCTGAACTTTATAACACTCATTAGGACTCCTTGTAGCCCAGTATGAATTTTACCCAACATTATATTTCTTAATGGGTTTAGTCTCTACAATTTCAGTAACTTCATTTAGGGTAGGTCTCCAAGGTAAAGCATCGACTGCATGATTTTCCTTCCCTTTTTATACTAAATCTCCAAACTAAATCCAACCAGCTTTGTCACCCACTTATGCTGGAGAGCATTGTGCAATTTTTGCTCTAATAAGTACTTAAGTGACTGATGGTTGGTTTTGATGATAAAATGGTGACCAATAAGGTAATGCTTCCACTTGTCAATAGCCATAACAATAGCTAAAATTTCCTTCTCATATGTTGAGAGTCCATTGTTCCTTTGGCAAAAAGATTTACTCAGATAGGCATAGGGTGGTGTTTATGCATTAATACAGATCCCATGTCCGAGTCACTGGCATCAGTCTCAATGAAAAATGCTTTGTCAAACTCTAGAAAATTCAGAACTAGTGCAGTGGTTATAATCTCCTTTAGTTGATCGAATGCCCTGGTTGCTTCATCAGACCATTTAAAAGCATCTTTTTTAATAAATTGTGTAGTGGTCCGCAAGCTACCCCATATGACTTGATAAATCGTCTATGATAGCCAGCCAAACCCTAAGAATCCTCTTAACTCCTTAATAGTTTTTGGTATTGGCCAACTCAAGATATTGTCAACCTTTCTGGGATCCATCTCAACTCCTGAAGGTGTGATAATGTCCCCTAAATACTCCACCTTGTTTTATGCAGATACACACTTACTTGCCTTAGCAAATAGTTGGTGTTGTCTCATCAAACTGAGTACCTACTCCAAATGTAGCACATGATCTGAAATATTCTTGCTATAAACTAATATATCATCAAAAAACACTAGAACAAACTTCCTTAAATGCTCTTTAAAAATTTGATTCATTAGAGACTGAAAGGTTTCAGGTGCATTTGTTAGCCCAAATGGCATAACCAAGAACTCGAAATGACAACTATGGGTTCGGAAAACTGTCTTTTCCACATCCTCTTCCGTTACCCTTATTTGATGGTACCCTGCTCTTAGATCCAACATAGAAAAAAATGAGATCTATGCAATTAATCCAAAAGTTCATCAATTATTGGTATAGGAAACTTGTCCTTTATAGTGTTTTCATTCAACTTTCTATAGTCAATACACAATCTCCAAGAATTGTCTTTTTTTTAACTAGAAAAACAGGAGAAGAGTAGGGACTATTGCTCAACTGAATAATCTGGTTCTCAAGCATGTCTTCAACCTGTTTCTCTATCTCTGCCTTATGCGCATGTGGTTGTTGGTAAGGCCTCGTCTGAAAGGGTTGAGAATCGGTTTTAAGCATGATTTTATGATCAACATTTATTTTGGGTGGAAGTACCTTAGAGTAGAAAAAATATATACATACCTGTCAAGCAACTCCTTGATTTCCACTGGAGTTTCCTGAAGCTTTTCACTGCCCCCTTCTTGGCAATTCTGCTCATCAAGGTTGCTGTCCATTGTTTTAATCAACTCTTGCATTTTGTAGCAAAAAAGTTGGTGTTCACCAGCTTCTCCCTTCGTAGTAGTATACAATATTTTCCTTTGCTTGTAAAGAGTTATCCGTCTAGCCTTATAATCTCTTATCAGTTTCAACTTAACCTTCTCATCAGTCCCTTGAATTGTCCAATCCATTCCTTGGTTGTAGAAAGTAATTCTCTTATCACAGAAGTCAAAATTAATAGGGCTAAACATTCGCATCCAATCAACACCAAGAATCATGTCTAACTCTCCTAAGGGTATAATTCGCACATCATAGCTGAACTGGTGGTGATGCATCTTCCACATGACTCGAGGGCAATAAGTGTTTCCATTAACCTTGCTCCCATATGCTAATACCACAATGAAGGGTTTAGGATTATAGGCATGCTTTAGGTTCAATCCAGTCACAATTTCAGGGTCTAAAAAGCTGTCATTACTTCCTGTGTCAAGCAAGATACTGATCTTTCTTCCACCCATCTCTTCGTACACAGTAATACAGTTATATTTGGAGCTATTACCTCCTATGTACTTCAGAGTTTACTGATCACTATCTTCTTCCAACTGAGTATACCCATTCAGTTCATTATCGCCAGATTCTATCACAAATATATCACCATCAGGTTCCTGATCTAGGGCATTCATACAATTTATTTGCCTAAATTTGCACGTATGCTCAGCACCAAATTTCTTCCCGCATTTGAAACACAAGTGGTTATCTCTTCTGAATTGCATTTCTTGTGGAGTTATTTTTTAAATCCTCATATTCCCACTTTTTTCATTCTTTAAATCCCTTGTATTATCATTAATCTTCCAACCCCAGTTCTTGTATTTGTGTAGATGTACCCCTGTGTTTTTTGAAAGTGCACTTATGACCCACCAACACCACACCACTACTAAATTCATCACATTTTCCCATCGATTGATCTGACACCACCATCATCTTGCAGAAAAGTCTCCCCTCCGCCACCTCAACTCAGCCAATTTATATCACTGCTTTTTCAGCACCATAGTTATTACAACTGCACTGATCAGAGCATCGATGACAAGAGCTCAACCGAAAACAACCACAACCACACCTGCCCCACTAACACCACACCCACAACCACACCTGTAGACAACCCTCACCACTTCAATCGATGCTGGAGCCTGTCAGAAAACACCCACTCACCACTGCAATCATGAGACCAAACCCATCCTATAGTCCCCCTTCATCCATAATTACAGCTTCAATTTCACAATAAAATCCATAATTTGAAGAACCATTTCACCATGAAACAATTCAATACAAATTGAAGGAATTGCGAACCACACCATTGCGAACCTTGGCGGGTGGCAGATTGAGATGGCGGATGCCGTTGACTCATTCAACATCCCTTTTGCCTCAATCGACAAAAAACCCAACCACTGTGCGACGTTGGACGGTGACGGCAAACCCACCTCAATCAACGCCGGAACCCAGTCACGGCAAAGCCAACCACTGTTGTCGCTCCCACTAGTTCTCTCAAGAACCATGCTATTGCAAACCTCGACGGGTTTAGAAGGATAATCGGGTGGGCCGATGAATTTTCTGAATTTTTATTTTTTGTTTAAGGGTAAAATTGTCATTTCCATTGAATTCGGTAATGACCAAAGTTGACCAACTTTTTCAGATGAAGGCAGGGGTACAAATGTACTTCGAAAAAGTTGAAGGTACATATGTACAAACTAAAGAACTGAGGAATATAAATGCATTTTTTTCAATAATTTTTTTATTGGTTTACCAGAGATCAAAATCTTCTTAGATTATGAGTAAAACAACCGATAATCCCTACCAAATACATCCTTAAATTTGAGGAGAAATTCGTGAAAGATGTTAATGTAAAAAAAAGTATAATATTGATATTTTCCGGAAAAGATAAGTTAATGTATTTTGTAGAAAAGACTTTTTTTAACGGAAGTGAATATTTATTAGAAAATACTGTACAGTACAGAGCTTAAACATTTTGCTATTATTTTTCAACATTTTTGTTATTGTTGTTCGAGTCTTTCTCTTCAAAAACGATCTTTTTATAAGTCATGGAAAGACCACGGTTTAAAGTGCAAATTAGAAGAAATGAAGATAAAATTTCCGGGTTGCATGAATCGGGTTATAAACTTTATAACCACTATTGTAGTTGCATAATAAATTTTTAATATTGCAACTAAAATCTTTTACCTTTTATTATTCTAATTAAACCCTGACTTTTGATAATCTCATGGAAAGACGGTATTTCCCAAAACTTTCCCAAAAAGGTATTTCAGCACACAATGTTACTTAATTGTTGTAAAAACAATTTAGTTCACACGTCATTTTTTTAAATACCCTACACCGTCCAAACAAAATCCCCGCTACTTGATCCTTTTGAATTGAATGGATAGACATGCATTTTGTATCGATTGTAGTTTCAGACAGAAAAGAAAGTAAGAGAAAGCAAAAGAAAGCAAAAGAAAGTAAGAGAAAACAAGGGATTTTTGGGTTTGGAGCAAAGCAAAACAAAGCTTCACGTGGGTTTGGAGTAAACAAAATAAAGGCTTTGGTTTTCAGTGAAGAAATAAGGCAAGCTATACGTTAGTAACGTGAAGAAAGACGAGGAATTTTGGTTCAGTAATAATATTACTGTTTTTTAATTTTTCTCTTATTTATAACCAAAATAAAGTTTAAAAAATGAGTCATGGAAACATGGGTCACGTACTCACTACTTCCACTAATTCACTACTTTCATTAACAAACAAACTCCTACAAATTTGGCATGATGTAAATCTATTTACTAAAAATAAACACCCACTTGCAGCAAACTTAACCAACAAATCTCCCCCTTAAGCTTGCTGCACTTCATTGATTCGAATGACTCCGAGTTGCTGATGCATCTCAATGAACTTAACTCGTGCCAATTCCTTTGTTAGCATATCCGCTAGCTGCCCATCAGTCCCAACATACCCGACTTCCATCTTCCCGGTCTCGACGCACTCCCGGATAGAATAGAATTTGGTGTCGATATGTTTGCTTCTTTCATGATGCACCGGGATCTTGATAAGTGCAACGACCGACTTGTTATCAACTATTAGTTAGAAACTCATTTCATCACCCCCCATCAAGTCTCCAATGAGTTGACTGAGTCAAACACCTTGGCATGCCGCGGTTGCTGCTGCAACATATTCAGCCTCGCAAGAGGACAATGCAACGATATTCTACTTTTGTGAAGTCCATGTCACGATGCAGCTCCCGACAAAGAAATATATCCTGGAGGTTCTATTTCGATCGTTGATATCACCGGTAAGGTCACTATCACTATAGCCAACAAATGCAATCTTCCCTTCACCCGACTTGTAGTAGCATCCATAGTTGACCGTACCCTTTATGTACCTGAGTATTTGCTTGATCGCATCTTAATGTTGTGTTCTTGGCGCCTCCATGTACCAACTGGTGATACCCACTGCGTATGCTATGTCCAGACTCATATTCACCGAGTAGTGAAGGCTACCGATCACACTTCGATACTTAGTTGCATCCACAGTTGCGCTCCCATCATTCTTTCTCAAATGAAGTCAATTCTCCATTGGCGTATGACATGGATTGCAGCCACTCATGTTGACGAGCTCCAATATCTTCGCCGTGTACGCTCCCTGGCACATAGTGATTTCACCATTTCCTTGGCACACCTCAATTCCCAAATAATAACTAAGTAGACCAAGATCACTCATCTTTAACATCTGTTGCATTTGTGCCTTAAACTCAACAATGTCTTGAACACTTGTGCTGATTTCACGTCAATGTGGTGCACTTGCCACTTTCCTTGCGCAGCTAGTGCGAGCAACAGTCACACTAGCTCCATTCCCACCACTGGAGCAAAAACTTCCTCAAATCCACTCCATGTCGTCGTGCGTACCCTTTTGCTACGAGTATTTCCTTGTGTTTCACCACTTTACTAGCGGGGTTCTTCTTTATTTTGAGCACCCACTTGATTCTGATGGCATGGTGACCATCCGGAAGTGATGCAAACTCCCACGTTTTATCGTCGATGATCGACTTCATATCATCTTTCATTGCATTCCTCCAAGACACATCTGAGAGTGCTTCTTCCACACTTGACGGCTCCTCCACGGCCAAGAGACAGTGCACTTCTTCTTCCACGTTGGTGATCTCATTTGTGGCATTGTAGATGTTTGAAATTCGCCGATATCACCGAGGTACTGAATTAGAGCTCAGGTTCTCATCATGTGTGGGTGGCGTAGCCCACTGAGTCTGCGTTGGTATAGCTGCTGGTGTTTGCGGCTCGGCATCCGGCGTGATATGATTAGGAATTTTTTCCTGTGGTGCTAATAAAGTCATTGTACCGGTCTCTGTGGTGTAGACTACCGTGAACATGGTTGGCACTGTTGCTCTCGTGCCACTTGACATCTCCCAGCTCCACTCGTGACGTTCTTCGAAGACAACATCCCTTGTCACGTACAACCGCTTGTCTATCGGATCATATATCCAATAAGCCTTTGCACCTTCCTCGTAACCCATGAGCACCCCCAACGTTGAACGATCTGCAAGCTTGTCCATACCTGGTCCACGTTTCTTAACATGTGCAATGCAAACTTCTAATTGGTGCACGGTTGAGGATATATACTACAGTTTTTACCGCCTCTCCCCAAAACATCCCTGGCATAACCATTGACTTTATGAGACATCAAGCCATTTCGACCATTGTTTGATTGCGCTTCTCCACTACATCGTTTTGTTGCGGTGAATAAGGTCATGTAGTGTTTTGCTTGATGCCATTTTGGTCGCAGAACTCCACAAACTCACTAGAGTTGAACTCGTTGCCCCGATCGAAATGAAATGCAAGTAATTTGCATTCACGTTCTGCTTCAGCCACCTCCTTGACTTTCTTAAAGCACTGAAATGCCTAATCTTTCGTCCTAAGAAACTCAATCAACATAAATCGACTAAAATCATCGACTATGAGTAGGAAGTACCTTTTACCCCCATGCGTTCGTCGGCGTGATTGGGTCATACAAGTCGTTGTGCACCAACTCCATAGGGAATTGTGCACGAAACGTCGAGGCTTGCGGAAATGGAGTTATGTGTTTCTTCCCAAGTGAACATCCATCACAAAGTTCCTCCACATGCTCTATGTAAGGAATGCCTCGTACCATCTCCTTCCGCGAAAGGTTGTGTAGAGCACAAAAAATGTAGAAGCCCAAAACAAGCGTGCCACAGCCAAGCAACGTCGTCCTTTTGCATCAATAAACTCACCAACACCGCAAGGTTATGGGTTACAGCGTAGAGTTGATTGCGCGTGTGTGATACCCGTGCGAGCACCTTGCATGTTCGATCAAGGGTACTGAGCACCCCACCTTCGATAATAACCTTGCAGCCATTTTCATCGAGCTTCTCGAGTGAAATGATATTACTCTGCAAGCTTGGGATGTAATATACGCTGGAGAGGACACGGTGGCCGCCGGTGAGACACTGGAACATGATTGTTCTCCTGCCACGAATGTTCACCACCGAGCCATCACCAAAATGCACTGTGCCATGCACTGTTTCATAGAGTCATGAACGTCTTCTCGTTCCCGATCATGTGGTTGTTGGCTCTGCTGTAAAGATACCACGAACCGTCTGCTATACCGACGGGCACAACCTTCTCCTCGTTCAGGTACACCGCCTGAGGTGAGTTGTAGACAGCCTGAACCAACATTCCTGTCTACGCCATGAGTAGCACTGGTTTATCGACTCCCTCCGGATCAGTGTGCACGAGGTTGGCCTCTTACTGTTCCCGATCGCTCTTTACCTTGCGACACTCTTTAGCCCAATGGTCGGGGATACCACGGTAGTTACACTTTCATTTCCTGTGTTCTCTTTTGCCACCATTACTTGACTTTTCCTTGTCCTCGGACGATGACTTTGCTTTTGCTTGAGCCTTTCCTTGATTATTGTCGCTGTCGGATGAGCCAGACCCGCGTTGTTGCTGTCATGCTTGCCACTCCTCCTCCATGAGGTGTAAATGACCTCCACCAGATGTAGGGTCATCAAACTCGCAGCGCTTCTCCACAACTAAAAGTCGGCATGTGAGTTCTTCGGTGGACAAAGTCTTGAGATCTACAAGTGACTCAATTTCCAGGACGATCTGCTTGTATTTCGTGGCACACTCCGAAGGAATTTGATCCCCGCCTTGTGCTCAGAGTACCGCATTGTATTTACCACCCTCGCTCAACTGTTCCAGCGGTTGAGTCGAGCTCGCTCCCTTCTTCTTGTCAGCTTCTTTTCTCGTCATTGTCAAAGAAGATCGAACACTGATCGACTACAGAGGTTTGGATCGAATGCCAACCAGTTCTGATACCACTTGTTAGGACTTCCAAGCCCACCACAACTAACATTAGTATGATATTGTCTGATGGACCAAACCCGCACGGTTTTATTGAGTCCAACCCCAAAATGCCTCATACTAATGTGGTCGAACTCTAACTTATATAGTGAAGAATTACTCTCTTTACTTTCAAGGGTTGAACACACCTAACAATTTTGCTGCAAGTGGGTGTTTATTTTTAGTAAATAGATATACTTTATGACAAGTTTGTAGGAGTTTGTTTGTTAGTGAAAGTAGTGAAGTAGTGGAAGTAGTGAGTCCGTGACCCATGTTTCCAAGACTCCATGACTCCTCTTTTGTAGCTTTGTTTTGGTTATAAATAAGAGAAACATCAGAAAAGCAGTAACATTATTACTGCACCAAAACTTCTTGTCTTTCTTCAGCTTACCAACGTATAGCTTGCCTTATTTCTTCACTGAAAACCAAAGCTTTTATTTTGTTTACTCCAAACCCATGTGAAGCTTTGTTTTGTTTTGCTCTAAAACCAAAATCCGTTGTTTTCTCTTGCTTTCTTTTGCTTTCTTTTCTGTCTGAAACTACAAGTGGTATCAAAGTCATGGTTGTGATCGGGACGGGGATTGCATGTGTGCCCAATGTGGAGGCCCTAAGTTGTGCCCTTGGCAGTGGCAAGAGTGCACTTGTATCGAAAGTCTACCTGACCAAGGTGGTTGTCAGGTGGCGTGTCCCGCAGGTGTTGCAGCGGTGCAAGATGGTCCGCAAGCATGAAGGACACCGTTGTGTTGTCCTTGGTTTAAGGGGGATATTGTTGGGTGTGTTCAACCCAAGTCTCACATTGAAAGTAAGGAGAATAATTATTCACTATATAAGTTAGAGTTCCACCACATTAGTATGAGACATTTTGGGGTTGGACCCAATAAAATCGTGCAGGTTTGGCCCAAAGCGGACAATATCATACTAATGTTAGTTGTGGTGGGCTTGGTAGTCCTCACATCGAGTATGCTCCATTAAGGTAATCTATAATACTATAAAAGGGGGAATGCCTATGCTACAGTGTTTTCGTCTTCGTCGACCAAAACGCACCGTTTTGGGTTTCCTTTCATTAGTCAAACTTCATCATCAGAGCTCAATTCTCATGAACTTACTTCTTCCCCTCGTTCTTCTCTTTCTTTCTCCTTTGTACGCATGGACTAGCTTTTTTTGTACGCATCGACTCCCTCGTCGACCGAAACGGATGGATTAAACTTTCTTCTCTTGGCTTACATATATGTTTATACTCTCTGAATGTTGGGATTTTGTCGTCGCGCAATTTTAGTAGGTAATTTCATGGTTTCACTAACTAAAATTCGCCATCTTTTTCATCATTGTTGGTCCGTTTTCTTTCATTTTTATGGTGTTCTTTTAATTTCCTAGCCGATATTGGGTTTGGATAAATGTGATTTTAAACTTTACTATGCGTTCTTGATATTGATGTGTTCGAATTTGCTCTGGAGAAATTTAAATTGTGAACTCAAGGTGTTTGTTAAATTGCCTAAGTTATTTTTCTAATTGTTTTCTCCTTCCTTACAAGGACCGTGTGGCTACTGTTCGACTGGTAGAGGATGTTTTGGAGACTCCATTGGTCCTCTGATTGTTGCTCATCAGATGGTCGATGAAATGACTGAGTAATGTAAGTGCGCCAATATCTTTGTTGTCGAAGTCGGTAAAAATAGTATAATTATTACAAGAACTTGTTGTATGAGAAATTATGTTTTTAAGTATGCAGCTGTCAAGATTTGATGAGTTCCAATTGTCAAAACTTTTGTCACGTGCTTCTTTGTTCTTGCTTTCTGAATCCGTCCTAACTTTTATTCCAATGTTTGACATATTCCCCCTAGTGGCATGATTGTTTACCAGGAGATATATCTGAGTTGCACAATCTTCTTACGATTTGACTGAGGTAATATAGCATAGATAACACTTTGTCATTGTAAAAATGCGAAATATTTGTGTTTTAAATGTTGTTATTCTGGCAGGAGTTAAACCATAAGCTCAATTTCTTGGCCAAGTATCTCGCAGAATTGACATTTATTCATTATGGCTGTCTCGAGTTCCTCCCTTCTGCCATTGCTGCAGCAGCCGTCTTTGTAGCCAGATTGACCGTGAGAGAATCAGGCCAACCTTGGGTTCGTGCTTTGGACCCTTGAAAGTTTACTTTTGGAAAAACAGTGCATCACTTACTTATCTTTGAAATCACATAATGTTACATTGGAACATTACACCAGTTTTGCCATTGAATCATTCATGCACCAACGCTTCTGATTTCCATGCAGTATGAAGGTGTTGCTGCTTTGGCTTCGCCTGTGCTCCACGACGAGCTCTTCCAAGCATGACATGCCCTATGATGATCAAGCTCACCGCGATTAATGAGTTGAACTCCCCCCTCATATCAGTACATTTTGTTTTGAAATGGTTATTTTGCCGTACTTGAGGATTTGATTTTCCTTTAAGAATAGGTTTTAACAAGTATATATTCATACGATAAGTTTTTGTTGTTAGATGTATGATGCTTTATTAATGACCGTGAATTAATCAAACATCCTTTTGTGTCCTCTTATTTTATCCTATGCTTCAGAATCGCTGAAAATTTGATTGTTACTCGGTTTTAATAAAATAAATTAGAGTTTACATTTGTAGAGTAGATATTGAAGATTTAGTGTTGTAATTTGAATTTTGTTATTAAACAATGAAGATATAGTGTTTTTATTTTTACATTTTGGCAGTTTGTAAGCATTATTTTTCCAAGGTATATAGGTCTGAGAGTGTAAGATATTTTAGCATTTATTTTTCATTTTTTTCTTAAGAATGATGAAACCTGGTGCAGTCGCTGAGGAGCTGTGTTTGCTTATCAGGGTGTTGGGGTGTCGTTGAATGTTCTGGATTTATAGGGTGTTCGAGAGTGTGACGATGTTAAGGATGCAGTTCAGTTCTTGAAGAATGAAGGGTGTTAGGAATTGTACTAGTTATTGATATGCAAATCAGGTAAGTTTTTTTTCAAATTTTTATATCTTTTAGGACAAGGAAGTATCTTCAATGTTTAAAAAATCTGACATACTGGCCACTGACTCATAAAAACAATGAATATAAATGTATGGTATATTGGACTCGACCTGTCAGATTTTATCATTTTCTATATTTGCTTGAAAACTGATTCAGCTTGATTATTCTATGTTTTAGAGAAGTGTGTTTATGAGCTAATAATCATTGATCTTTGTGTTCCCGTGCAGTTTTCTTGACATGCATGAGCCAAGTAAAATCAGAATATTAAACATAAAAGAATATTTCACCTTAGTTTAGATATATAACTAGAGTATTTGTTTGAGACATTAATATAGGCACAAAGGGATTTATCCATGCATTTACTTTAAAACAGGATGCAGATTTAAAAATTAGTGCTAAGTTTATAAGCAGTTACTTCTCCGCATTTAATTCCATTTCCATGTCGTCAATGGTGACACTGTATGTCAAACATAGCTCATTCTCAAACTTCCTCATTCATTTTTGGGGAGAATATGTAGTAAATTAATAGTTGTTATGAATAAGACTTTGATCCTCGAATTTGTTTTGTACTTGGATTATTTATTTTGATGAAGAAAACTTTCATGATATGTAGGTGTGTTATAATGTATTAAATTTTTGTAAGTATGTAATGTGATTTGTGGTTAAAATCTTAATGTTAAGTTAAATTGTGTTAATAAATTTGGAATTGTGGTTTTTTTTCCTCACTACAAATTCAGGTAATTCAGTTTATTCGATTTTTTTGTTTGGTTTCCTTAGTATTATGGTTTGGTTTGGTTTCTGATTTTCTTCAAGCTCAACCCGTTTAAACAAAATTGATTTACCCGAAACCCAATTAAATTGACCAGACGCTCACCCCTATCTGCTAGCAAGAAAGGATGGCGTGTTCATGACCTTGAATTATGGTCTCTATTCGATCAGTAGTGATGTTGTGTATTATGAAAATCATTTTCCATTTGCGCTAGTTGACAAGCCTATTGCTGATGATGGTATCTCGTATGTCGTACCTTCCTTAGCGGTGTTTAATGACATGTCCAACTAGTCTCCACCATTCATGTGGAGCAACCGTCTCTGGAGCTGCGGCATGATCGATCGTCCTTACTCGGTCTTTCATCTTCTGAGCCGACTGCCGAGTATTCCTCTGCGGTGTACCTCTTACACTAGTTCCCAACCCCGCTTGGAATAGTAAAAAACGTTGATATTCACCAGACTAATTAAAGGAATACATATGCTTTGCTATTTGTTCCAATACACACCCCAACCCCAACCCCCACCCCCACCAATATGTTATTTCATCCACTTTGACATCGTCGTTGTCCTTAGGTAGTCTTTATCCAGTAGCAGATTTTGTTTCATGTGATAAATGTTTGGTACCCATTCTATATTTTTGGGTGCGGGGACATCTAGTATATAACCTACCACTTATGATGAGGCATCCCATTATTCTCACTAGCGAAAAGCTATGGCGGACAAGATTGATGCTCTTGAGAGAAATAAAACATGGACGATGTCTCCTTTTCCTCGCAAGTCTGATATTGGTTGCAAATGGGTTTTTCATAATAAATACAAGTTTGATGGCTCTTTTAAACGAGCCAAAGCTCGTCTTGTAGTTCTTGATAATTTTTAAATTGAAGAGGCTGGTTTCATTGAGACTTTTTCTCATATTGCTAAGATGAGTTCGGTTTGGTTTTTTTCCAGTTTCTATAATTCAGGGTTGGGAACTTCACCAATTGGATGTTCACGATTCTTTATGCATGGCGATCTTGAGGAGGACATTTACATGCATTCACCTACATATTATCTAATTGCTTCTCCAAGCCTTGTTTGTAAGCTTCCAAATTCTTTTATGGTCTTCGTCAAGATCCTCATAATTGGTTTGCTAAGATGGATGTTGCTCTTTGTCTCTTTGGTTTCATAAAGAATAAGGTGGATAACTCCTTAGTCTCTTATACTCGAAACCCGATTTCTTTGCATATGCTTGTCTATATTGATGACTTGATCATTGTTGGTGCTTCTTATGATCTTTTGACTGAGTTATATTTAAGCTCTTTTTTTTTACATGAAGGATTTTGGTCCTCTAAAGTATTTTTTTAGGGATTGAAATTGCTCGCAATCCGGATGAGATGTTTCTTTCTCGGAGGAAGTATGTGTTGGACATTCTTTTTGATACGTGTTTGTTTGGAGCCATGCCGGTGGATTTTTCAAAGAGCAATATCATGATTTGACGTGTGTTAAAAGTCCTCTGTACAATGATCTAGCTCTTATTGTCGTTTGGTGGTCGACTTATTTACCTCACTATCACTATCCCAGACCTCATTTACTCTATTCATACGCATCCTCAGTTTATGCAATATCACTGTGTTTTGCACTACATGAAACCTTGCGTGTGATGCATTACCTGAAGAGTCATCCAGGTAAGGGTCTCTTTGGTATAGCTTATGTATTATTGTGATTCACATTAGGTTTCGTGCCCTATCACACATCACTCTTTGCCTGGATATTTTGTGATTCTTGGAGAATAACCCTTTTCGTGGAAAACTAAGAAGCAGTCTACAATTTCTCGGTCATCTGTTGAAACCGAATACAGGGCAATGACTTTTGTTTTTTGTGAATTGCTTTGGCTCAAATCGCTTCACCGTTCATTGGGGATTGTTCACCCTTCTCAAATTTGTCTATTTTGTGATAGTCGGGCGACCATCCAGATTGTGGCTAATCCAGTATTTGATGAACGTACCAAGCAAATTGATATTGATTGTCATTTTGTTCAAGATCTTATACAGTCTGCTGAAGTTGTTGCTCTATCCGTACTTCCAGTCAGCCAGTTGATCTGTTCATTAAGCCTCTTAGTAGAAAACAGTTCTAGAATCTTATTACAAGTTTGACATTTTTTATCTTCATGCTCTAACTTGAAAAGAAGGATTAAGATATTCGACAATATCTAATTATAATATATTGAGATTTTGGTAATATCTGATTAGAATTCTTTCCTTTTGGGACTGAATATAAATCACCATATATTGTGACTTTGGGTGAGGAATACAATCAATCTTTCATATTTTACAACTTAAATATATACATATGTGAAAGAAGTAAAACTTTATGTATGATCAAAGTTTGAACCTTTTATTATTAAATTTAATAAATACAAAATAACCTTAATTATATCAACTCAATAATTTTGGTTCATTGAACAAACCGAGTGGTCTCGCTAATATGTGAAATTATTATATAAGACTAAAGTATTTTTTTGTTTAGATAATTCCCTCAAGAGGGTGATCTGCCTTCCTTCAATATATAACTGAATACAACTCACAATTAGAAATATGATGCCCTAAATGAAGCTTAACTAATTGGTGACTACCTACCAAATAGGAGGAAACATATACAACTAATTTACAGTAATGTTGCAGCTGCTATCACAGTCGAAGCGGGGGGAGGTCTAATTCTCAGGATGGACCAAAAAGGAGTAAAAAGATCCCTTGTTAAAATGTCAGCATATTATTTATATCCCTGTGAAATTTCATGTCCAGGTCTCATTTGATCTTTTGAACTTGTTTACTCTATGCACGTCTCATTTGATATCAATAATGTATACTTATATAGAGCTGTCAATTTCTGACCCGAATCTCATACCCGACCCGAACCGACCTGACCGAACTCAACCCAAACCCGATCCTGACCCTCAAAATCTCTGACCCGACCTGAACCCGACCTGAACCGAACAAAACCCGAAACCGATCCTGACCCGGAAAATATTGACCCAAACCCGAACCCGACCCGAACCAAAGTCAACCCGAACCCGATTCTGACCTGCAAAACACTGACCCGAACCCGAACCCGACCCGAACCGAACTCAACCCGAAACCCGATTCTGACCTGATAATCAGGG
>JAULKM010019066.1:0-13201 GCA_032355605.1 Rubia tinctorum
AATGAAGGATTTAGATACGAAAACCGAAAACGGTTATCTAAACCTCTTATGATGTAAACCTACCTAAATCTAGCAATGTTCCAATAAAATGATAACAAAAGAGATGCTAAATGCTTAGGAAAATACATGCAATTTGGCGTCTCATCATCCCGCATCAGTAGGAGATGAACTCAAGATCCATCCAATCTTCATTTAACTCGTTCTGATCCTTTCATTAAACAAGGAAACTGCAATCGGTTGCTTTGATTTCCTAAAATCTAATTATGTAGGTGTATCGGAATCATTGATAGAGCGTAGAATTGTCTCTAACTCAAACCTGAAAAGATGCCGAATAAACGGTCTAAAGGATATTTAAGCTGTAAAATTAGTTTAATTTTCCCAAAACATCCTAGCAAACTGAGGTTTACGAATCTAGAATTCTCATACATGGAATCGCCAAAAAAACAGTTGTTTAACGATTTTGACTCGTATTTCCCGTAACGATAGAAGATTGGAAATCAATTAAGTTTTATCGGACCGCTTTACAGTAAGAAAAGGCCGCCAAAAATTACATTGATAGAGAAAATTCCAATACAACACTCCAAAAAAACATATTAAAATCTACCGTTTAAAAACTGGAATAAAAAAACAAAAATAGACCGAAATTCAAACAAAAGAAAAACAAGAAAGCAAAAAGGTAAAAAATACAACATAGCAAAAACATCGACACTAAAGGTAAAATGGTTAGGATTAATAAATTGAAAAAGAAATCAAATCAAATTCTAGTCTTGGGTAGGGATGTTAAAAAAATGGAAAACCAATAACCAGTCAAAATCGAATTGGAATTAAATAAAGATAATGGTAATCGGTCTAACTGGATAACCGATAAGAGATTTTATAACACATTAATTAATTTCATCCAAAAAATAATTAATTAAACTTTGGGCCTTTATCACAAACCAAATAAGAAGAGTTTAGTTTTTTCCTATCTCAAATTAACTTATTCTTTAAACTCTATATTATTAGCTCATATATCTTTTAATAATAATTATTCCCAAAGTAAATAATTATGCAAACAAAAGCCGATGTAGCTAATAATTGTGCCCAAAACTAGTAATTATCGTAGGCAACTCATGGTACAATTTTAATATTAATTCAAAAGATTATTCAACTCTCATGCAACGCAATTATTCAATTCCTAAATTTCTTACCTTTTATTCTATGTTTTGCAGCTCTAACTGCTAATCAATATTAATATTAATATGTATTTTTGTTTTTAATTTTAAATAAATCATATACATGGTAACCGGTAATAACCGACACATCATCCTAAACTGATACTAACTAAACGGGTAAAATTGACATTATTATCACTCGGTTATTCTGTTCCTTCCAAAATTTTATAAACTAGTAGGAACCAAAACCGATTAACTGCCCAACAGAAAGTTCAGCCTGTTAAACACCCCTAGTCCTGGGTTGCCGAAGTGACCGGAGGCTTGTGAAGTTTAGTGGCACGTGAATGACTCGTCTAGGGCACGAATTTCCATGGTGGCTCATGGTCATTAAATTCTGCATCGTTTAAGGTTCTTATGAGCCAAACTCGGCGAATCTATGAATATTAACCTCCAAAAACACAGGAAAACCCTTTTGAGTCTAACTCTGATAACCCGTCACCATCATATCCATTAGCATCTCCATCTTATGTGCAGAATTTGTTCTACCAACTCCAAGTGGTTGTCGCCTATAGACTTGAAGCTCTACGATCTTGGTGTATACCCCACCATGGCTACCTATGCGGGTGTCGTAACTACAGCCGACAGTGGTGGAAAATCTTCATCGGCCTAAAAAGAAGAGAGAGCGGTGAGAGAAAACTAAAAGTGTAAGAGGCGTATAAGATAGGTAGGCGGTAGCCAGAAAGGATGTTTCTGGAAGCTGGTCAAGAAGAAGAAGAGTTTGAAAATGAGCGGGGAGGAGAAAGGAGTGAGGTTATACAGGGATGGTATGTTAGGTTGTGGGTGGGGGGAGACCACTGCCTGCAGCAACCTCTCTTTGGCCTGGAAACCAAAATTAAGAACCCAAAATTCAATTTAATAATTACCAAATAAAGATACTCTTCTGTCCCAACTTATATTGCAGAGGGAAGTATTTCATGTGAAAAATTGTACAGTGCAAAAGTCAGCAGAAAGCTGATGAAAAAGGACAGAGAACTGACATAAAAGTTCACTGATGTCAGTGATGCATAGTTATGGGTGAACATAATGAATAAAAATTACAGGGCCATTAAATTCAATCTTCCCCCATATTTTCAGTTTTGGCTCCAAAACTGAATTTTTAGGAGGGAAAAAAGTAAAAATTACAAATCTTTTAGACCAACTCCCAATGAATTTTACCGTCTATATAAACGCAGCATTGAATACACTCCAAAAACACTTTACATTTTAAGCAACAAGGCTCTCAGATATGATATTTTGGCCAGTTCTTCACAGAATTGGCCCTAAGTTTTCTGGTCCCTAGTCATCATCTTCTTCATCGAGCCTTTGATGGAAAACGGTGATGGTTGGCCAAAATTTAACCGACCAACAAAGGCAACAAATCGCACAATTTCTTCTGCTGCACACAGACGAAAGAACCATCTACCATCATCTGCGCCTTGAGGCAACAGCAACATGGGGTTGCTCAATCCGCACAATCAGTACAATATTCGAGAGGTTCAAGGAGCAACTCGAAAATGGTGAAACTGTTTATGCCCCCCGGTCAAAGCGATATGGCCGATTTGGGGCTGGTAAAAATTCAATAGATCTTGAGGCTTTGATAGTCGTACCATTGAAATTCAGAAGAACCTGCAGAAGCACTACAGCAAAGCTGCATATCTCTAAAAGTAAGTTCATAGAGCTCTGGCAAGTAAGGAACTAAGAAGCCATACAAATGTCGTGCATCCCTTCTTAACAGAAGAACACAAAGAGGACAGATTGGAGTGATGCCTCAGGAAACTAGAATGCAACATACAGTTCAAGGTTATGCACAACATCATTCACATTGATGAGAAGTGGTTCTACTTAACAAAGGCTACAACCAGGTACATCTTAGCCCCGAACGAACCTGACCCTTATAGATTCACCCAAACAAACAATACATTCCAAAACTCATGTTGTTATGTGTTGGGTATAGACAATTCATCAATTTAGATGGGACTGTATTATTTGATGGGAAATTGGTGTCTTTCCTTATGTTGAGCGTGTTCCAGCAAAGTATAACAGCATAAATAGGCCTAGGGATACCATGGAACTACATCCCATTAAGTCCATCAATAGGGATTGCATTAGGATAAAACTTATTTATGAGGTCATTCCTGCTATAAAAGCCAAGTGGCCAGTGTGGGGAAACAAAAACATTTTTATTCAGCAAGACAATGCATCCACACACATTTTGGCAAATGATCGAGAGTTCCTAGCAGCAGCCTATTCAGACGGTTTTAACATTAAAATGGTGTGCCAACCAGCTAAATCCCCTTACTTGAACATTCTAGACTTAGGTTTTTTTTTGTATCAATTCAGAGTGTACAACACCAAAACCCAAGTATAACTCTAGAAGGTCTTTTGCAATCCGTAAACAATGCATTTGATAGGGAAGACCCCAAAACAATTGCCAAATTATTTCTATCTTTGCAAAATGTGATGGTTGAAATCATGAAAGATATGGGTGGAAACTATTTTAAACTACCGCACATGGGAAAGGATAGACTTATGAGGTTAGAGCTTCTACCACATAACCTAATTGTGGACTCACAGTTGGTAAGGGGATGTTTGGAGCATTTACAAGGAATTTGAAGAACAAGGAAGGTTGAAGACCTGCTGCTATGTATTGAAATGGTGTAGGAATAAATCATTTCATTTTCTTTTGTAGGGTTGTACTTCTAGAATATTTTTCCACGGTAAACATGCATTTTGGTTTGAGGAGTCATGTTTATAGGGCAACCTTGTAAAAAATTGGACTAGTATTGTCCGTTTTTGGAATGTAATGCAATTATGTTCAAATTATGCAATGCAATGTTCAAAGTGAAGCTTCGAGAGTACATGTATGAAATAATGCAATGCCTTTTTTAAAAAAAATGCACCCTAGTTTTAAAAAAAATTTATGATGCTGCAAGTGCCACTGTTAGAAGAAAAAACCCAAGACTAGAAATAACAAGTTTCCAGTGTTGCATATATTACAAGGTGGTTCAGCACACACACTATTAGACCACAGCCAAAAAAACCAACAATTGATGTCATCCTAATGTTTTAAAACATGGTTGCATCATATTGTTTCGTAAATATAAATTTTCATCATTATAGACTTCCTTGCTGGTAGGACTCGATACATCCACACAAAATCTCAGAGCTATTTGCAAATCATTTGAATGCCCCGCCAAGGTTAATTCAGTTTATAACTAAATCGCATGGCTGCATTTTTGGTTAAGTCAAAAATCACAGTTTCATCAACGATGACACGAACATAGATAACATACACACCCTACACTTACATATTACTGTGCATATTATGAATTCCCCACCAAGTTCAGCCCCATCTAAAGACAGTACCGCATAGCTGCATTCTAATAAATTCATTCATTCTAAATTCCACACAGACCAACGCTCCAATTTATAAAATCGCAGACCAACATAATAAGGCCACAAACAACATTTTGCAAAAAACAAGAGTTGGTAATAGAGTTACAACCAACACAAAGTGGATGTAAAGTAGAGTTAATACAAGTACAGTTTAAGAAATAGTCTCATTCTTAAAATCTCCATAAATTCAAAGTTACCCCTGTCTTGAGGGTGACTATCAAATATTCAGGTTATCTTATCTGAATTGATTGTTGCATGAACATATTGAAAACGTTAGTCAAATATAAACAAGAAAAACAAGAAAATTTGAAAATTGAACGTAGAGGATATATATAACCTTCGGGAAGAGCTACTCTAGTTTTTTTTACTTTTCGACTCATCAAAAGTGTTGCCATTTGCATTGGTCGTGTCATACATTTCCCGAAAAGCATAGATAGTAGCAATGCCCTTAGTACAAGGTCTTTTTTATCTCTCTTTTGGGCCAGTTCCCATGTAAATTGCAAGCCAAGGGTATTTCAGAACGGGTGAGGGAGTCATCACAAAGTTGTGAATCACTCTCAACCTCGGCCTGTTTCTGCACCAAGGAGCTGCTAGCTCCGGCACATGAAACAGGTTCACCCAAATATGGGTGTCCTGGGTCTGATATGGGTTAGCCAGGGGCACAGGATTTGTACTCGGCATCACGCCGGTCATCAGAACCCTTATTCATATGATGTGACAAAGTGAACAACAAGCTGCGGCAATTAGGCACACATAAACGCAGACATGATCAATCACACAGTATCAACATCCACAACAACATATGGACATTATTCGTTTAAAATCACAACTATTAAACAATCAAGTAACTGATCTGAGAAAATTTCATAAACCAGATATACTTCAAAAACAAAAAATTCATAAAACCAGAACTTGATTTCCACAACAAAATCTACAAATAAAACTGAAATATTAACCTGAAATATGACATTTAAAACAGAAATGCTAACCTGGAATATTAACCTGAAATAAAATTGAAATATTAACCTGAAATAAAGTAAAACCTATCATTTGTACAAAGTAGACGAAACCAGGTCTTAGTAAACTATGGATTGACAGTGGCCGAAACAATGGATTTCTATAAAGAGGCCGAAACAATATCTGAGCATGAGCTATACACACTAGGATAATTAAGCATTGAAGAAAAAGTAAATAAAATCTACAAATCTTTCATCACTTTCACATGAACCTAGAAAAAGCATTGAAGAAAACAAACGAATCTTCCCTCAATTTCAAACATCCAACGGATTTAACACAAATAATTATTTTTAAATGACTAAAAGAAGACCCTCAGGGATTGAGTGAAGCTTCAAAAAGAGATCCCTCTCCTTGGGTTGACCAAAAATACCATAAACGACATACAACCACAAAGAAACCTCACAGGTTTTTAGCTTTACCAAACATGCAACGAATTTTACAAATGAAAAATAAAAATACAGGACAACAATGTTTCAACGACAATGAATATCAGGCTTTCGAACAATGTTTGACAAAAAATCAAATTCATTTAAAACACGATCTGTAAATAAAAACTTTTGGAAAATCCCAAATAACTCCGATGCTCAACACAGACACGGAATACGATTACAATATCGTGAAATGAACCTTCACTAATCATCAGTTCGCAAAATAATAGATCTAACACTTACAAATTCGAATTTGACAATTGTAGGAGAACCTTTAAAAATTTAAAATCTTCCAAAGCAACCACTACAACGAGGCAACGACGAAAGAAAGGAGGAAATTAAGTTCCAAAGCTGTGATAGAAGACTAGTTTTAAGAGAAAAGAGGAGACATTGAAGGTTGTGAGAAGGAGCGTCGAAGAGGAAATGAGAGATTCGAGATGAAGGGATAAGAAGAGAGAGAGCATTGGATGCTTCTTTGAATTGTGAAAGTGGAGCGTTGGAGGTGTAATAATGAGGGGAATATTTACGAACCCACCCTCTTTAATAAAGTTGCCCATCTCTTTAACCAAGACACTTGTATACATGCGTGTTTGACAACACAAACTTCGGCACATTAATTATCCCACTTGATCATCAATTAAACATCAAACTAAGGGCAAGACGGTAAATTCAGATTGGGTCAACATGTCCATTTTTAGAATGTTTTAGAACTTGAAATTTAAGATGGGACGTCCCAATTAGGAAAATGTTCAGTTTGAGCTGGGACGGAGGGAGTATAAAAATGAATAAGAAGCCCAAATTACTAAGTGAATTATTAAGGAATAGAATATTACGTGAATATTACTTGAATTTAGAATATATTTCTTTTCTTTTTTTGTATAGGTCTTTTGAACCTCTATATATTGTAGCCCAGATCATGAATACAATCGAAACATAAAACCCTTATTTTTCACATGGTATCAGAGCCTAAAATCATGAAACCTAAATTCCTAAATTTTTCCGTCCTAAATTTTCCCGCTACTGCCGTCGACACCATCCACACGTGACCCAGTTTGCCAAAATTCCGATTGAAGCCGTCGTCATTCCCCGGTTGCTGCAAATCCAATTTTCTGATCTCACGCACCACCGCTTTCACATGCATCATCGCCAAATCCTCCATGCGCCGCAGCTTTCACACTCGCCGCTGCCAGATCCTCCACACACCGCCGCGTCCTGCACTGATATGATTTTCCACCAAAGATCTGATCCGATCTTGTACAATGTCGAATCTTTAATCTGCCTGTGATGGAGGAGAATGTGAATGCATCGCTGCTGAAACTGGGGCCAACAAGCTACAGAATCTCAATGTCACCGATGTTGTTGCAACTTTACTCAAGCAGTTGCAATTGCAATATGGCACTGGGCAGTCTGTACATATTGGTCAATCTATGAACTCTTCATACTACCTTGGTCCTTCTGACGGTCCTAGTTTAGTCATATGTCTCGCCATACTGAAGGGTGAAGAAAATTACCTTGAATGGACTACTGCAATATATAGTGCTTTTCTTGCTAAGAAAAAGATTGGTTTTATCGATGGAACCATTACTAAACCCCTGGCTGGTGATCCTGATGTTGATGATTGGCCTGGAGTGTATGCTACATTTGTTTGCTGGATCTTGCAGACTGTAGATCCAACTTTACAATCTTCTACGACTTATTTTCCATTGCTAAGAAACTATGGGATGATCTTGCTGGACATTTTTCTCTAGGTAATGGTTGGAAAATTCTGCAGATTCTTGATGATATTTATAACTATCATTAGAGTGGTCAAACTCTTACGATTTACTTCGAAAAACACAAGAATTTGTATGATGACTACAACTCTCTTCAACCTCTTCGGGTTTGTTCATGTGAAGCTTGCAAACCATTGTGCACATGTAATCATATTGTTATTGCCTTCCATGATCGTGAGAAAGATATGATTTATCAATTTCTCCTCGGTTTAGATGAAGGCTATCACACCTTGCAATCCAATGTCATGACTCAAGAACCTCTAACATATGTGATGCAAGTGTATGCCCTTACGTCTCAGGTGGAGAATCACACAATCGTCATTCGGTCTCACGAGTCTTCAAAAGATTCCATAGCATATGGTGCTCATCGCCCTCTACCTTTAGGATATTTTCCTAGAGCTCTCACTGCAGTTGTATGCAAAAAATATAATTTGTACGCATTATCATCGTAAGGGTCACGGCAAAGCTATCTGTTTCAAGCTCACAGGCTATCTGGAATGGTTCACGCGGATGAGGGACTGAGCCAACGCCTCAAAGAACACGGCGCTGGCTCCGCTAGTTGCTGCCGCTACCGCTGCGCCACACAACCCTTAGTTACCATTTGCTATTGCGGTGATGCCGCCGCTACGATTTGTGGCTGCCGCCTCCTCCGGCACCCATACACATTCTGATTTTGGTCCTGCTCTGTATGACAACCAACGAAGTACGACCCTACATTTATTTAATAGGTTCAATTCTATTTCTGATCATGGGTCAGGTAAGGCTACTTTACCTTGGATTCTTGATTTGGGAACCTCATATCACATAAATGGTGACGAGGGTTCATTTACAGATATCACCACTGCTATCGATTCTGTTAATAATCTACTTCCTGATGGATTTGTGTCGTCTACCACATATTATAGTTATATACGTTTGGAGATACTACTCTTACTCGTGTGCTTTATATACCTACCTTGTGATACCATTTATTATCATGCTCTAGATTGTTGTCTGCCTTAAAATGTCTAGCTTGATTTATTGAAAATTATTTCATTTTACAGAAAATCAGTACGAGAACTGTGATTGGCGTGTGTGAACAACAAGGGGGTTTATTGTCTTCGTCTGCTGGATATGCGCGTTCAGTCTCATATTCTGCAGTCAGTTCCGACAATTGATTTAGTTTCTTCATCTTCATTTGATTTATGGCTTCAACATCTTGGGCATCCATCCTCTACGTTGTTGTCTTTTGTTCCTACTCTTGATTTTAGCACAAATAATCCTTTTGTTGGTTGCTTTGTGTCATAGAGCAAAACAGACTAGACATGATTTTCCTTTGAGTTCTTCAAATGCTAGTTCTTTGTTTAAATTAATACATTGTGATGTTTGGAGGCCTTATAGTTCAACGTCTTCTAGTGGTGCATTTTATTTTAAACTATAGTTGATGATTATTCCCGAGTTGTTTGAATTTATTTATTAGTGGCTAAGTCCAATGTAGCTACTAGATTTATAGAATTTTGTGCTTTGATTTAGAATCAGTTTGGGCACACTATTCGTTGTATCCGTGCAGACAATGGTACAGAATTTCTAACTTTGAGATCATACTTTGATAATCCAACATTATTTTTTAGACTTCTATGGTTGATACACCACCGCAGAATGGTCGCGTGGAGCGCAAGAATCTTCATTTGTTAAATGTGGCTCGTGTTTTGCGTTTTCAAGCCAATCTGCCAAATGATTTTTGGAGAGAATGTGTTCTCTCTGCTGCATATTTGATTAACCGGACACCGACAAAGCAACTCAACGGACGCACACCATTCGAATTACTCTTTGGCCGCACTCGAAACTACAAGCTTTTGCGAGTTTTTGGTTGCTTGTATTATGCCTCATACATTCCCAAATTCCATGGCAAGTTTGCTCCAAGAAGTCGACGATGCATTTTTCTCGGGTATCTGGCTGGCAAGATAGGCTATCGCCTATATGATTTGGAATCATGCACCTTCTTCAATAGTCAAGATTCTGATTTTTATGAAGACAAGTTTCCACTTGATGTGTCATCCGTACCTGTTCAGCCTGCACGGTCACAAATTGATACTTGGTTTGACGACTCTCTGACATCGGCTCTGTTGGTGCCACCCAACGGCGCTGCCACTTCGTCTCCAATCCTCACTCCTGTTGCAGCCTCACTTATACCACCGTCGGATTCTGCCTTGTTGTCGGATCAACCGTCGCAGCAGCTAGCCTCAGCCGCTGATCGTCGGCTTGCGTTGCTGTTAGCGGCCGCACCGCTTGCCTTTACCGAAGTCGTGCGGCCGCCAGCCTTTACCGCGACTTTTCTGTCACCTTCAGCAGCCGCTCCGCCCCCTGATACCACGGTACTCTCACCGTCGAATGCATGGTACCCACCGTCCATCTACCTGATTTTTGTCAGAGTGCTCACGATCATCGTCCTCCTACTTACCTGAATGACTACATCTGCTCTATACCTACTGATAACCCCCTCCCCCCTCCCACTTCTACGATCATTCTTGTGCCATCACTATCCTTATGTGTTCTCTATCCTTTAATTAACTATGTAAATTGCGATAAAATTTCGCATATGCATTCTAGATTTTTGAATGCAGATCCCACTACATACTCTAAGGCGTCAAATACACTCATTGGCGTGATGCAATGGCTGATGAGATTAATGCTCTTGAGTGCAATGAGACTTGAACCATGGCTTCTCTTCCTCCGAATAAGACTGCAATTGACTCAAGTGGGTTTATTGTACCAAATTCAAATCTGATGGTGTCATTGAACGTCACAAAGCTCGTTTGGTGGTTTTGGTAATCGTCAGACTGAGGGAACTGACTATATTGAGACATTTGCTCCTGTTGCAAAGATGAGTTCAGTTCTCCTATTTTTGTCTGTTGAGGTCATTCGTGGTTGGAAACTTCATCAGATGGATGTGCATGATATTTTTCTACATGGTGATCTTCACGAAGAGGTTTTTATGCGCCTCCTCCTAGCTATCCTGCGCCCCCTGGCCTCGTCTGTCGGCTTCAGAAATATCTTTATGGTTTACGGCAAGCTCCTCGCAACTGGTTTGCCAAGTTAGCTCAGGCTTTACGCGCATTTGGCTTTGTTCAGAGTAAGGCAGATTACTCCCTTTTCGTTTTCTCCCATGGCTCAGTTTCCTTGTATGTGCTTGTTTATGTGGATGACTTGGTGATTGCTGGTAGTTCTTCGTGGCTAATCTTTGAATTCAAGAAATACTTGAGATCTTGTTTCCACATGAAGGATCTTGGTGCACTTAAGTATTCTTGGTTATAGAGATTGCTAGAAGACCGGATGGGATGTTTCTTTCACAAAGAAAATATGCCCTTGACATTTTATCTGATGCTGGTTTATTGGCTGCTAAACCAACTGATTTTTTGATGGAGCAACAGCATGATTTTGAGCTCGTAGAAGGGCCACTCTACAATGATCCTGAGTAGTATAGATGTCTGGTTGGTCGTCTCATTTCTTACCATTACTCGACCTGAGCTCAGTTATTCAATGCATACTCTTACTCAGTTTATGAAATTTCCTTGTGTACCTCACTGGCAAGCTGCACGGCGTTCTCTTTCTGGGTATTTTGTGATGATTGGTGATTCTCCAGTTTCATGGAAGACCAAGAAGTAACCTACAATTTCTCGTTCTTTTGCTGAAGCAGAGTATCGTGCAATGGCAGTCACTTGTGAGTTATTACGGCTTAAGTCTTTACTTCGGGACTTAGGTGTTGTGCATTTTGCCCCCATGAGACTATTTTATGACAGTCAATCTGCTCTTCATATTGCGACAAATCCATCTTTCCATGAACCTACGAAGCACGTTGGGGTTGATTGTCATCCCGTTTGCGACCTTGTACGGTCTGGTACTATTGTTACTCATCATATCCGCACTTCTGATTGACCTGCGGATTTGTTCACCGGAGCTCTCGGACGTACTCAGTTTCATTCTCTACTTGCAAAGTTAGGCATTACTGATCACATGCTCCAACTTGAGGATGAGTATTAAGGAATAGAATATTATATGAATATTACTTGTATTTAGAATAGATACATTTTTCTTTTTCTCTATAGGTCTTTTGTACCTCTATATATTGTAACTCAAATCATGAATACAATCTCAACATTATACCTTTATTTTCCACGTGAATTATAGGAAGGACTACAATCAATCATGCATACAACGAGGCCAATCAAGCAGCTAATTTCACGGCCAGAATCACATCAAGGAATTAGGCTAATACTGAGCTCAGAGACATGGATGCACTAAAATTCTTAATAAGATGAAGAGAAACACTATTCCCACACTTCAGGATAGTCTCTCAGTTCACTGAGAAAAATCGTACCTGACAACGCAAAGGAGTAAAATTTTCTTGTTTGTTTTGTGCGATTTTTAAAGTTTCTTTCACATCAGATGGGCCCCTTGATTGCACTCTGATCGACAAAAGGTGCTGCTCCAAGGAGCGTTCTAACAGTGCAGTTCTGCTTATGTTCATACTCTGAAGAAGGTAGATGAAAGTTTGGATACGATAATGACAGACAGGCAATAGATAGTGATATAGATGTAGAGCAATTAGGTGTCTAACGGAGGCTTGGCCAATATTTACTCGGGACAGGGAATGGAGGGTAGATTTGTGGAATCATTTTCATCGGACATCTTTTTTTCCTTTTTCTACATCCCTTCTGCTCAGGTCCAATATTCCTTGGACGGACTGGTTACAAGATCATGTACTTATATTTATTTTGAAAACGGTTAGGGAAGTCAATATGTGTGGGTAAAATCACTAGTAATAAAAGGAAATAATTGTTTGAAATCAGAACTGTGGGCGTGATGAATCACTGTCTTTGAAACGAAATTCACCAAACTCGTAGTGCAAGATTCAACGCAGACGTTCGTTCCCCAAGGTACCACAGATCCTCACTTACTCGTGCACTCAAGCAATAAGGAGGAACTCGAATTACTATACTCGGAACTCAGACTCCGAATTATTTGAAAGCATGGAGAGAAGAGAGTGCAGTAAAATTGTATTTTTAGAAGTGACTCGGGACAAGCCTTTTATAGGCACTCAGGACAAACATATGCCACAAAAGGTGGATGAAGTGGGAGCCAATCAACATTTGTGGAATCACTTCCATCGGACATCCTTTTTCCTTTTTTTACATCCCTCCTGCTCAGGTCCAATATTCCTCGACACTGGTTACAAGATCATGTACTTATATTTATTTTGAAAACGGTTAGGGGAACCAATATATGTTGGTAATATCAGTAGTATTGAACGGAATGAATGTATGGTCCTTTGTCTAAAAAATCTTTGGTTTCAGAAAAATGAATAACGAAAATGTTTAGATTGAGAACTGAACTTTGGGGGGGGGGGGGGGGGGGC
>JAULKM010019084.1:0-14323 GCA_032355605.1 Rubia tinctorum
AAAAATAGTCAGAAAATAATAAAAAATATTCACGGTTGTGTGGAGTCTAATTACACTAAATAATATATTCATCAAAATATGGGAATTGATCGGGTATTAATTGGGTACTCATAATTACCCAATTTTAAATGTGTATATGGGAAGATTGGGATCCCAATCTCATTTCTCCTTGTAACCCAATGCTATAAAACCAATTTGATCATAATCTCAAACTAGAAAATAATGGGAATTTCCCATTCCATTACCTTATATTTAATGGGTCCCAATGATTATTGGTATTAATTGAACTCTCTATGTAGAACGCAACAATTGGTGTCCGAGCGGTGGCGCGCGGTGATGGGTGGGGAAACGGGCTGAAGAACACGTTTGTGGAGAGGGATCTGATGGGTCAGTCAAGTGGGGGAGATGAGAGTAATTTTTGAAAACTAAGGGCATGTGCAGTGGTGGTTTCTTAATTTTAAAAACCGCTCTAGAAACCGAAAACACCCACATTGATGGTTTCTAGATCGGTTTTTAGTTAAAAAACGGATCCCTAGTTTCTTATGTGGTTCCCTGACATCCATCACGTGGGCACTACCCTTCTCCCATCAGCCCATCATCTTTGACCATGAGTGGGACACGTGTCAGCCATTTAGCGGCCCACGTGTCCCACTCATAAAATATCTTTTTTTAAAAAATTATTTTTGAAAAATCTGATTTATTTTAAATTTGTACACTTTATTTTTAAACAAGAAAATTATTTTAAAATTCCGTAATTTTATTTTAAAAAATCTGGAAAAATATATATTTATTCACAAAATATTAAATAATTTATGAAAAAAATGAAATTTTATTTTAAAAATAAAAATGTATTATTAAATTTCATATTCAACTTATTTTTAGTGGACAAATTTAATTAAATTAAATTTTAATGGTAAAATTAATAAGTAGAATAGATAAAATCAAGTGGGGTTTATGAATAGTATAAAGTGGTTTCTTACTATTGTGAAGGAGAAAGTAAGTGGTTTCTTAAAGTTAGGTGAAAGAAAGAGAATGGGAAAAATAATATATTTAATTGGTAAGAAATCGATATCGGTTTCTACCATTGAATATGGCCTGGGGATTGGGAGAAACAACAAAGCAAAATAATGATGAGTAATTTAGTATATTCATAATAAATTGGGTCTGCATGAAGTGATAGTGGGGTCGCACAAATAAGCTCCGTATTGGAATCTGTCACTGAAAACCCTTGCACTTCTCTATAGGGACATGATTTTGAATTCCCAAAGCAGAAGGCCCAATCCGCTTAAGGTTGGACTGAAACATGTTGCCGCCAACAATGATTAAAACACTTGCTATTGATCTTCCCGATGCAACTCTTGGACTCGCCAATTCAGAATTAAACCATTGCACACTAATTAACTATTTTTCCCTTGAATAGATAAAACTGATACTCCCCGTCTTCTTATAATAGCCCACTTTTATATTTTGGGATGATTTTTTTATTTCAACTCCTTCCTCTTTTGGTAAATCATAGATTATTTTCATCCACTCATTTTATTTTTTATACTCTCAATTCAATTCCACCACTTATTTTTCTTTTTGAAAAAAAGTGTGCTATTTTAAAGAGGGACATATAAAGAGAACTAGAGGTATGACTTAATCTTTTGCGTGAAGGCGTGAAGGAAGAAGGATCACTTTTTAGCTTCTCCCAATGAAATCACCCCCGAACCTATTAAAACATTGAGATAATCTAGAAAACCATAGATCCTATTGCATGCTTACAATCATTAGAAAGCCCCCACCTTTTCTTAACCTTTAGCATTTTCATATGCATATTATTATATTCACATTCATGATAGCTATCAAAAATTTCAAGTGTTTGTAAGTAGATTCTAAAGGTGTATGGATATTTTTAAAATTTGTATCCAAATTTTAAAACTCAATAAAATTATTAGTTTTTATGAAATGTCAAGTAATGTCAACCTAATTGTTACTACATGTAGAAAGTTGATTATGAATTTATTGGTGAAAATATAAAGTAAAATCCGTTATCAGTGTTCATGGAATGTCGAGTAATGATTGACTGCTGGTCAGATAAGCTCAACAAATTTTATTAGTGTTTATATAAAAGGTCAATTAAGGGTTGCCCTTTGATTAATTAAAGTCAAACCTAAGTTACTTGTGTTTATATATAGAAAGCAAAGTAAAGGTTGACCAAATCTTAGTTATTATTGTTTATATATCCTAAGTCAAGTAAGTGTTGAGCGTTGATTGATTAAAGTCAACTTAGATATTAGCGTTTATACATAGAAAGTCAAGTAAGAGTTGACCATTGAATAGTTAGAGTCAACTTAGTTATCAGTGTTTATTTATAAAAACTCAAGTAAGGGTTGACCGTTGATTAGTTAAACTCAGCTTAGTTACTAGTGTTTACATAGAAAGTCAAGTAAGGTGAACCGTTGATTAGTTAAAGTCAATCCTTAGTTTTTAATGTTTATATATAGAAATTCAAATAAGGGTTGTACGTTGATTAGTTAAAATCAATTTAGTTATTAGAGTTTATATAAAAAGTCAAGTAAGGTAAACCATTGATTAGTTAAAGTCGATCCTTAGTTATTAGTATTTATGTATAAAAAGTCAAGTAAGAGTTGACCATTGATAGGTTAAAGTCAATCCCTAGTTATTAGTGTTTACATATGAAAAGTCAAGTAAGGGATGGCCGTCAAATGGTTAAAATCAAATATTTTCATTCGTATTTATATAAACAAAGTCAAGTAAGGGTTCACTATTGATTAGTAAAAATATCTTAATCATTAGTGTTTTTATATAAAAAGTCAAGTAAGAGTTGATTGTTGATTAATAAAATTCAATTTAGTTATTAGTATTTGTACATAGAAAGTCAAGTAAGGGTTAAGCGTTGATAAGTTAAACTCAACTTAGTTATTAGTGTTTACACATAGAAAGTCAAGTAGGGATTGACCGTTTTTAGCTAAAGTATATCATAGTTATTAGTGTTTATATATAGAACTTCAAGTAAGGGTTAACCTTGATTGGTTAAAGCCAGTCCTTAGTTAATAGTGCTTATATATGGGAATTCAAGTAAGGGATGACCGTTGAGTAGTTAAAGTAAAATATTTTCATTTTTTATTTATATATACGAATCAAGTAAGAGTTGACCGTTGATTAATTAAATTCATCTTAGTTATTAGTGCTTTTATACAGAAAGTCAAGTAATGATTGACCATTGATTAATAAAAGTCAGTTTAGATACTAGTGTTTATATATATATAAAGAAAAGTAAGGGGTAAACATTTATTAGTTAGTGTTTACATATAGAAGTTAAGTGGGGGTTGATCGTTGTTTAGTTAAAGTCAATCCTTAGTTATTAATGTTTATACATAGGAAGTCAAGTAAGGGTTGACCTTTGATTGGTTAAATTCAATCCTTAGTTATTAGTGTTTACCCATAGAAAGTCAAATAAGGCCAAACCGTTGATTAGTAAAAGTCAAATATTTTAATTCGTATTTATATATACTAAGTCAAGTAAGAGTTAAATATTGATTAGTTAAATTTATCTTAGTTATTAGTGTTTTTATATAAAAGTCAAGTTAGGTTGAGCATTGGTTAGTTAAAGTCAAACATTTTTATTCGTATTTATATACTCCCTCCGTCCAACTATAAATTGTTTAATTATTTTTTACGGTTTTCAATGAGCATGTTTGACCGTAAATATCTCTAATTACCGATAATATTACCTTATAAAAAATTAAAATTTAGAAAATAGATGTTAAGATGAATTTAACAATAGCTCACATGATATTTTTATTATATATAGATTAATTAATATTTACGGTCAAAATTTACAAGATTTTACTTTCAAAAAGTAATTAACCAAATTACAGTGGGACAGAGGGAGTATACTAATTCAAATAAGGGTTTATTGTGATAAATTAAAGTTAACTTAATTATTAATGTTTATAAATACGAATTCAAGTGAGGGTTGACCATTCATTAGTTAAATTTAAACACTTTTTTTTCTATACATACTAAATTAATTAAGGGTAGACCATTGATTAATTAAAGTCAATTTAGTTAGAAGTGTTTACATGTGGAAAGTCAAATAAGGGTTAACCGCTGATTAATTGAAGTCAAACATTTTTACTTGTATTTATATATACAAATTCAATTAAGGGTTGAACGTTAATTAATTAATGTCAAATATTTTTATTTGTATTTATATAAAGAAGGTCAATGAAGGGTGGACTGTTGATTAATTTAAGTCAATTTAGTTAATAGTTAAAGTCAACAAAAGAAACGAACAATTTTGAAAGTGAAGAAGAAAAAAATTAGGTTGGAGTGGCTGCTCATAGTTGCGTCCAAACCATGAATATTTTGGCAAATATTTTTGAAATTTTTGGCGAGAAGATTGACATTTTTATATTTTTAGCACCATTTTTTGAAAAGCGGTGCCGCAAACCGGTGACACTTTGTCTTTGGCATCGGTTAGGAAACCGGTGCCCCTTAAACCGGTGCTCAAAAGTGAATATTTAACACCGGTTCTCAAAAAACCGGAGTTAAGAAAAAAACCGGTGCCAAAATTTTCCAAGTACTGGTTTGGACACTGGCTTTTATTAAACCAATGTTTGGTTATCCACGGTTTTTTTTAAAAATGGTGTTAAAATAAATTAGACCGATGTCCTACAATTTTTGGCACCGATTTTAAAAATTGGTGTCGATAAAACAGTGCTAGAGTGAAGGTCTTTGTGGTAGTGTAAGTTCTACTCTATATTTGTCCCAGTGGTTGTGCTTTTGTGTCGTGTTATTACAAAAATTGTTGTGAATGTGTGTAAGTTGTAAACTTCTCATGGTAAACATGGTGTGGGATTCTGGAGATTGCAAAAGATCCTACTGTTTTGCTGGTAATACATATTGGATAGGTCAATTGGAGGGATTATCTTTATTACATGTAGTGTAGGCTGAGTTAATGTTTCTTACGAGATTTTCCGAGGAAGGTCGTTCAAGCTATAAGTATAGATTTTGACTATCTTATTTTCTATGACTACTATGAATCTTGTTTATTTGACTAATATTTTTCCTGGTATTGTCTACGATCGGCCATTGGAGCTAGCGAACTAAGGGGTGGAGGTCAATGGTGTTCCTTTCTCTATTGCTTTAGCCTACTCCATCGGGAGTCAAAAAGTACCTAAGCGAGGAGAGCCCTAAACTTGCATTGGCTTGGCTCTAGGGGACCACTAGGGGCATGATTGACGATGGCACTTGACTAGTTTCAAGTGTTCATTCAACTATGCAAGGACGCTGTATAATATACTGTTAGGGTGAATAGTTCTTCTACGGTATACTTGCGCACTTTTAGGTCGGGTGTTCTTGTTAAGGCACTTTGTGGATGACATTGTGGCTGTCTGCACTAAAAGTTCCCATATGGTTCAGATGCAGTGGTATGTGCATCTGCATTGAGTCGGGTTGGCTCACAACCTCGATTTTATATTTATTTATTATGTTTGTGGCGATAGGTTTGATACTTATAAAGATGTAATGATTTATGTTTAAGCTAGATTGTACTACTTATACAGGCATGGGGGATATAGTTTATCTTCTTACTTCCTTTAGGGCCTTATAGGTTCTGGTATATTAGAACTTCCAGCATTTATGTGTGTCTTAGGCTTAAATGGATCTTATTGTATTTTAGAATAAATCGGTTTGTAAACAGCTTGGTTCGCTGATCATATTATTTCGTATGTCATGTGGGAATCTTAATTCAATTTCTAATAGAGTTCTTTACTTCTACGTCCTTTTATATAGCAATATTTCTTTTCAGTATTTATAAATAAAAATATTGACTTGCACGAGGTGGTTTATTTTTTTTGTGTACCTGGATGTGAACGTAATAATGTCGAGGTAGTGTTGTAAGTTATGTTATCATGGTATGACATAGTCTGGTTTGCCTTATCTCTTTCGTTCGATACTGCTTTCTCGAGGCTTTCTGGTTTTCATTCACTACAAGAAATAGGACATTTTACCGTAATTCAACAAGACTTTTTACCGTTATTTTTAGTCCAAAAAATCTGAGGTAAATAGTGGCATAGTAAAAAGTACATTTTACCTCGGTTCAAAATTGAGGTAAAAAGTATTATTTGCCTTAATTTTGGATCGACGTCGGCAGGTGACCGACGTCGGCCGGTATTATGATCGACGTCGGCCTAAGAAAGAAGGCAGACGATGGGAGACCATTGTTGCAACTTTGTTCAAGCAGGTGACCGACATCGATCAGACCAAGAAGGCAAACGATGGGAGACCGTTGCTGCGACTTCGTTTAGTCCAATGCCAGTCATAATAAGAACAACGTCGCAGACGCTTGTAACCGACATTGCGCGTTGTGGGGCATTCATGTCGTGTGCATGCTGACATGGAACTATGACTAATACAACATCATTTTGAGAGGCCGATGTCACACAAAAAACACCAATGCCGCTTTGTGCAACGTTGGTAAGGTGTCGTTGTTGTAACGATGTGTGCAGTGCTGCAGAATCATCTGGGAAACATCGATTCTCTATTATTATTATAATATTTTATATTTAACGACACAAATAATCATTTGTTGCTAGCCGTTACATGTTATTTAATCTTCAATAACTTAGAAAATTATTAACCACCATACAACAATCAATTGATGCGGAATGGAAAAACATTATAAAAGCCACATAACTATCCCATATATTAAAAATATATGTTACAACCTATTAAAATACATAAGGTTTACATGAATTTGAAATATTATTGGTATTGAACCTCCATTGTCACGCAATTGTACGACATTAACACGGTCAGGACGACTAGTGAAATTACAAGTCCATCCATCTACATGCTAAAAGTCCATCGATAACTCTCTCTGTCCTACTACAACCAAGCCACAAATAACAAAATTTATGTTAGAAATAGGTAGTCCCCAAATGAAATTCAAATAATATAGTCATAGGTAGGCGACATTAATCTCAAACGGAAAAACGTAACTCATATGCTTTAGTGCGACGTCACATATATGCGACAATGATGTCCCGCCGACCGACATAGTGACTGACGTTGAACATTCATAGTTATTTAAAGCATTTGCTAGACTTGTGAGACGCCGATTTTTGTTGGGTAACATATCACGAGGGCCTATTGACTGAGACCGATGTCGCACATTCAAAGTGTGTTCCTACGAAAATGTAATTATTGTCCACAATCAGACCTATTCTAAGCCTTTTTTTCTCACTACTTACAAACATGACATTATTTTGACAACACAAACGCCACACACTTTATAACATGTAACACAATCATCATACTTCATGGAAATATTCAATCTTTGTTCCATGGAAAAAAATAACGCATACAAAATCACTAATGAAATTGTAAAATGAACATGGAATGGATGGAAAACTACCTCAATTAATTTTAACCTGGAGATGCTCCATCCCCGAATACTTGTTGATGTTTGAGAGGATAAATTTGATTGAACATTTTAATTATTGTAATGGTGTGAATGGAAAGAATCTTGGGGAGTTGGGCTTGGAGGAAGTGTGTTGGAGATGTGAACTAGATGTTGTTGCTGAATAATAATGAAATGAAATAGGATTGGGGGAAATTTTAGCTCAAAATTTTGGTTCCCACTAGAATTTTTAGGGTGTCTGACATCGATAGCAGGCCGGTTCTATCTTCGTTCCAATCGAGGTTCTTGCGATGTCGATTACATGGGCTATAGTGTAATTTTTTAAAAGTGCCCTAAAATACTCCCTGTGAAGATTTAGGTTCTTCCATTGACCCGTTGATGCCTAAATACAAACAACATGGTTGTGACAATATGAACCAGATAAGGTTAGTTCTAATATTGCATTTTGACTTCTCCCACTTCATTGGAGGGACCTAAGTGCAAAAAGTAAAAAGTTCACCGGTTGTACCAAAATCGATTCCGATCATCCCAGATTGGAAATTTGTCACCCCTAGTCGAACTTATATTAACGGGGAGTGATAAAGAAATAGACATGATCCCACAAAGACTTCCACAAGTTCTTCCGATTAACCCTTGTATACTTATAAGTAATCATCTACAATTTACTTTAGACCACGTACTAGCTCTTTTAAAAAATTGATGGACGAAATTTTATTATTTTGTTATTTCATAAAAACCAAGAATATGTAATTTTGTGTGATTCTATGTGGTGGAAATTATCATTTTCATAAAGCTCATCGTAAGGGTATTAATGGAATACTAATAAAAATGAGGACGATTACCCCGGTTCGCGTCCCTCTTACACAGTATGCATAATCTCCATATCAAACATTTTTCCTTATGTCCGAGTGCAGAATTCTGAAGCATAGGGAACATTTAATGAAGTTTAGTCCATAGTGTAATTTTCAAAAAGTGTCGTCAAATACTGTTTGTGAAGATTTCGATCCCTTCCATTGACCTATTGATGCCCAAATCTGAACAACATGGTCGTGACAATGTGAATTAAATAAAAGTATCAACAATTTTTCATTTCGACGTCTCCCACTTTCTTGGAGTAGGCTAAGTGCAAAACTCAAAAGTTCACCGGTTGTGCCAAAATCGATCCCGATCGAACCGGACATTAATAAAATTTATGGACATTTATAAATTTCAATAAATAATTTCTAATATACTATTAACTATTATGAGAGTCAATTATATTCGTTTTGGTCAAACGCGGGCTCATTTGTCATGTTAGCGGGCTGAATTGTTAGGCTCACATTAAGGTAGGCCGATGTCGATTGTAGTTTCATCATATGTTGGCTAAGCGGATGTGCGTGCGACATTGCACATATCGAAGTGGAATTCACAAGAGTTCAAACGATTATATATGGAGCCCACCTCAGAAATCAGTTCAAACAATTAACTTTTCCTTGATATCCAACAGTCCCCCACCCTCTCTTCTCAAATGTATGGTTTTTCAATTCTTTCATATCCTTCATTTTTATATATTTTCCTTCAAATTATATCTATGGTGTATCAATGTGCTGGTTGGTATGTTTTTTGTAATCTAATTCCTATGGATTAGTTATAGTGTGAACTCTCCTCATGTGTATGTTTTTGGCTAATTTTGTGTCAATTTGTGTTTTGTGAGCATGATTTTTTCTAGGTTTCTGCGATTTCAGTCATAGGTGCTAGGATTAAATGCAACATCAGTGACATATCGATTCACCTTCGTTTTATGTGATCGGTGCACGACGTTGCTCTTTCACAGTTATGGTGTTTTTTCATGAATGAGACGTCGCACCCGTCTTGGTTTTCCAATCAGTGTAACTAATAAGTTAGTGACGTTTCTCATTCATAATTATGCTATTTTCAAGAATGAGATGTCACACCCATCTCGGTTTACCTGTCGGTTTAACCGATAGGCTAGCGACATCAGTTACATGGGTTTAAATTTGCATTAAGCTTTTAAATGCGAACTCGTTTGTCTATCGCTCACCATGTTTGTTCAAAATGACTAATGAGCAACGTCACGTAACATGCAGGCCATACCACTTTTTTGGACCGATATGTACGTACGACGCATGGTCGACTTAAATGATTAATTGTAGGCCGATGTTGGACGTCTATGTTTTTTGGGAAATCTATTTTTGATCACATTATCTACCACTTTGGTCACGTCTTGTCGTTATAACCGACGATGTCTGCGAACCAATTTCTATCGATATATATTCCATCCGAGTGATATGAAACGAAGGTTTCACCAATCGTTCTCCAACAGAGGTGAGCGGTTTTTTGTTTAGTTTTCTACATTAATTTTATTTGGTTACTTATGTTCTTATTTAGTTAGTCATAGTATCATTGATCAATGTATTTCTTGAGTGATTTGGAGGAGGAGCACTCATAGTATTACTTTGGCGATACTACTCCACATTTCAGCTGCACCTTGAGCCAAACAAACTTTGGTCAAGTTCCAATATTGGTAAGTCTCACCTGTAACAGATGTATTTTATTTTCATTTAACATTTTCTTTATTTTACTTTGATATATACTAACTCTATTTTTATATTTATAATATAGTACATCCCAAGGTAAATTGTTCCACTCCTACCAAAAGAGAAGACACCCATTGGGGAACCATTGGGGAACAGAAGAGAGTGACACATGAACTATTTGGGGAACAGGAGGCTCAAGACCTTTCCCCCTAAGGGTTTTGGTGAGTTTCTTGATGCCCAAGAACTGAGAATTGGGGACATGCTCTTCTTCGACCTGTTAGATGGTTTTGGGCAGATAATGTTCAAGATCATCATTGTTGGGTCATCATTTTAGTTTTACTGCTTCATCGCTTGAGTGGAACAAAAACAAATTTATTCAAATTTGGAACATTTGTTAATTAAGAATATTTTTGAGTGTTATTCTAATGTTAGTTAATTTTTAATCTAGGGTTGTGAGATTTTATGCACTAATAATTATGTTATTTACATATCTATCGGTTGTCTCATTTTTTAACCCTACCATATGAAACTATGTTTTAAAATTATGATCATACACAAAACTAAAAAAGACTTGTGTGTAATTTAAAAATTGTTTCAATCATTCTCAAACAAGTAAATATTTTTTTACCACACTTATTTCACAAATTCAAACTTGTTGACTGAGTTTTTACCTCGACGGAGGACAATCTTACACAACAAGAAACTGCAATTATTATCTCAGGGTAGTTTTTGCCATTTCACATCAGAATTGAGACCAATGAAATAAATAAGTGAATTATTTTTCTTTCATGTAAAATTTGAAGGGTTTTTTTTGTTTAAAGATTTTAATCTGACTACAACAATCTTCCTATTCAAAACTTCAGCAGATTGTATTGTTGCAATCAATGATTGTCTTGATGCATTAACGAAAAAATAATACTCCCCCGTCCCGGAATAATTGACACACTTTCTATATTCGTCCATCCCACATAAAATGACACATTTTAATTCTTACCTAAAATGGTAAAGAATATGAGTTAAAATTCCTACAATATCCTCTTTAACTTCAAAAACTTTTTGACTGGGCCTAGCGTTTTCCCAGTATATCCCTACTTTTTCACAATTATTCTTTTCCACATTAGTTTGCATAAAATACCGAGCCAAAAGTGTATGTGTCAATTATTCCGGGATGGAGGGAGTATGTTGTTGCAATCAGCCAAAATTTTAGTTGATTGAGTTCTCTCACTTTCTTGGAGGTACCTAAGGGAAAAAGAAAAAAGTTGTCTGGTTCCGCCAAAATCAATTCCGATTAAACCGAACATTAATAAAACTTATGAACATTTATACTACTTAATTTGTAGTTTTTAATGTACTATTAACTGGTATGAAAGTGACCTTTATTCTTTTTGGTCAAATGTGGGCTCATTTGTTATACTAGCGAGCTGAAATTATTAGGCCTGCATACATGTGCGACGTCAGTCATGTATCTGTTAGTTGTTAGCTGAGCCAATGACCTTGCAACTTTGAAAATGTCGAGGCGGACGTCAAAAGGGTCCAAAACGATGATGTTCCAAAACATCTATATATATAGATGTTCAAGCATTTATTTTCAAGTTTACTACGAATTCCAACAGTCCCCTACTCCCTCATATCTTCTCTTGTCAAAGGTATGGTTTTTCAACTCTTCCAACACCTTCATTTTTTGTAAATTTTCCTTGAAATTGTTCGATCTATGGTGTGAATGTATTTCTTGGTGTGTTCATGGTTTTCTAGTTCTTATGGAATAGTTATAGTGTGAAGTTTCCTCATATATCAACCTAGATACTATGTTTGGTATGTTTTTGGGCATTTTTGTGTAATATTCTGTTTTTCAAGCATGATTTTTTCTGGTTTTCTGCAATTTTGGCCATTGCTGCTAGGGTTAAATGCGATGTCGGTGACCTATCGGTTGACCTTTGGTCAATGTTAATCTTGTGCGACATCGTACATTCTTAATTTTGGTGATATGTTGTTTTGAATCAGACGTCACGCATTACCAACATTGCGTACATGTGTTTAAGCTTTCTTTAAAATTGTAAATGCAAACTCATTATTCAGTCGGTCACATGTTCAGTCTGGTCGACTGTTGAGCGATGTTACCGGTACATGTCGACTATCCCACTGTTTTAGACCGACGTGTACGTGTGACGCATGGTCAACGTTGCACCATTCAAGTTTTATGGCCTGTATGCCCTAATTATTTTCTTATATTATTCAAGACTAATAGCTGGGGAAGGATCCTCTAGCCGGCCTTTTTCCCAGGTTAACGACTAATTTTACACATATATTTACTTATATATCTTCACAGTTTAAATTAATATTTTATTATTTTTATATAGTTCTCTACACAACAGAGCAAACTAAAGCCTCTTGTATTTGACCTTGAACACTATACAATTGTTGCTGATAGCACAAGTTTCCACTGCACTCTGAAACATCAGAAATTCAGGACAAACCCCATTTTGGTAAGGCATACCTAGATAATTAAATGCATGTAATTATTTTATTTCAAATTAATATTTTTTGTTTTTAATTGCTTATAAATTTATAATCAGTACATCCCGAGGGACATTGCACCATTCCTACCAACTGACAAGACCCCGGTTGTGCTGAGGTCCTACGGGAGAGAGTGACGTGTGACTTACTTGGGGTAGGAAAATCAAGGCCCTATCCCCAACGGGCTTTTGCTGAGTTCCTTCCTGGCAATCGCCTAAGCATTGGGGACATCTTGTTTTTCGAGGTCATAGAAGTTGGGGGGGGGGGGCAATTGTCTTCTAGGTCATCATAATTCGATCTAATTGAGTTTATTGCAATTTTTATATTGTTAGAACTTAAAAAATCCTATTCAAATTTATGTACTAATTGTAAGGGTGTCTTTATGACTACTGTTTTTCTTATAATTTAATAATTATTTTTTTGTGCGATTTGATGTGTGCATTATTTTAAAAATCATTTTTAACAATATCATTCAACACCATTTTCTAAAATGCTTTTAAAACCCATTGAAAAACACTTTTGTACACTAAAGTCAATCATTTTCAAACAACTTTAACCTCTAGAGTTAAGATACCACCAACGCCGGTATAAACCACATATAATGCGAAGTGGTCTATTTTCATAAAAAAAATATGTTACATCACACGCTATTCGATAAGAACATCTACTTTGTGCTAAACCTTTTACTTCGGTTTAACATAACCAAGGTAAAAAACATATTATTTACCTTGGTTGTTATTTTATAACTTAGGTAAATAATATCTTGTACTTTGAAAAAAAATAACTGAGGTAAAAGAACTTTTTACTTCGGTTATTTGACCTCAGGTGAAAAACCGTGGTAAAAAAGGCAAAGTAATAATATCTGTTTTGTAGTGATTATGACTAGCTTTATCAATTTGGTGTTTTATTATAGCCAATCGTCATCTTTTGATACTCTGGCTAATGGTCTCATTCCTTTTCTCAAGTTGTGTTGCTTCTAAGCTTACCTCTTTTTTTGGTATGAACGCTAGCCTCCTGCAGATATTATAAACGCTTGAGAATAAAAATTAGTCTCCACGAATGGTACCATTGAAGCAGGGGAATCCTTTCTGATCAACATAATAACTAAAATCAACACAATCCTTCATGCTGGCAGGATAGATCTGCAAAAAAGGGTCCCGGGAAAGCCTCGAGATCCATCTCCGTGCTTAAATGAGTGTTTAATCAATATAAGATTATATCTATAAAAATGTCATTACTTGTGTTGTTGCTCAGAATCTCTATTTATAGCTAGTAATCAGCGTGATGTTCGTTGATCATGGTCCACGTGGTTCCTAAATCATGGTTTTGTTGGTATGATCGTGGGTTCCAATCATCTTTCCTTTCAGGTTTGTTTATCTGAATTGCTAGATGCGAGGTATTATTTTGATCTTGGACTTCTTGTGGCTAAGGGAGACATGGCGGGAATCTTTATTCGCTAGGCAAGCTGTCTGCTTATCCGGGTCGCTAGACTTGGGGTATTATCTTTGTTTTGAACTTTGCGTGATAGGGGATGCGTATAACAATATCCAACCGGTGCTGGAAATCATAATCACAGGTTCTAAATATACAACCGGTGCTAGAATATAACAGACACATGTTTAATATATACATCTGATGTAACACCCCAAATCCAGGACCCACTTGCTAAATGCAAGTATCGGGTCGGACTGGGCGTGCTACCGATAATCCTACAGATCGGATTGCTCAAATGTAGTAAAGAGCAAATACAGTTATGCGGAAGTAATTTAGAAAATACAAAACTCTAACTTACTATTACAGTGAAAGTCTTAATACAAGCATTAAACATGAGTTTTAACTA
>JAULKM010019105.1:0-14323 GCA_032355605.1 Rubia tinctorum
TTAGGCTGTGATGGCCTGTGGGATGTCATGAGCAGCCAGTGCGCCGTGACAATCACCAGGAAGGAACTCATGCTGCATAATGATCCTGAGAAGTGCTCCAAAGAACTGGTTCGTGAGGCGCTTAAGCGCAACTCGTGCGATAACCTGACAGTTGTCGTCGTGTGCTTCTCTCCCGATCCTCCACGTCGAATTGAGATCCCCAAGACACAGAGAAGGCGGAGCATCTCCGCCGAGGGCTTGGATCTTTTAAAGGGTGTGCTGAGCAGCAATGTATGAGGGCAATCTTGTATAAATAGATGAGCAAAGAAAGGATTCCAAGTAGTTGAGGGATTTTTCAGGATATTAAAACTGCTGTCCCTCAGAGATTTTCTCTAGGATTTGAGCATGAGTAGCAATTTGTTTCGTTATTGCAGATGTAATTGTAATTAGCTTCAACCATGACAATCAAACTACTCCCTCCGTCCCAGGCCAAATTTCACATTTCACTTTATGTCACTATCCACCATATATTTGAATAGATATATATATATACAATAATATTATCGTATGTGATATTGTTGAATTCGTTATAACAAGTAGTTTCTCAAAAGTAACTTCTTATTTGCCATTATTATACGTAGTTAAACATATTAACGGTAAGACAAATTCCTAGATAAGCGTGAAAAATATTTTATACGGGGACTGAGGGAGTAATACCTTTCATCGGTGCTTTTACTTTATCCTCGAACTTGTCTTAAGGTTATTGCACAGTAAAAAAAATTAGCGTACACTGATTATTATAAAAATCATACACGAGCCCATTAGAGAAAAGGAACGTCGAGGGCTCAACAATCATGATACGGGGCCAGCAGGTGAGCATGCTCCGAAGTCAACTGCGACATCAACTCCTCGGCCAACACTCTTGGTAATCCCAAGCAGGTCAATGAACAAATCTTAGATAAAATTGGTAGTAGGAAGTATTCACGTTTCATCTTTAAACCAATTGATAGTATGAAGAAAGTCTAGGGATGGCAATGGGATGGACGAGTCGTGTGCAGATTATGCTCCATTTATATTTATGTCCACCAAAAATTAACATACACATACTTACCTCATCATCCATGACATGTACAACATTAAAATCTACTCCACCCCATTGAGTATTATATAAAATTCATACCAACTCTTTTACCTACTTGGGTTTTCATACCCGCTTCAAACCCAATGTACTCACCCCACTTATACCTTCAAAAATACTAAAAATTTGCCTTCACATCATAATAATAATATTAATAATATTAATAATTATTTACATGAAAATATCGTCGGTAAGATATGTGCATTATAGATATATAATAGTTTATTGTATTATATTAGTACTCCCTCCGTCTCAACTATTTTTGCAGAGAGAGAAAGAAGAAGTATTTTTAAGAATGTATTATTATATGCTTTTAGGTGGGGTTCCCTCAATTTATTTTCATTTTCCTTTAATTTTGAAACTGATTTAGTCTTTTTTTGGACCAGCCCATGATAAAATATGCATAATAGTGGCAAAAAATGGAAATAAAGTGAAGAGTGCAAAAACATGTGGGACGTCCAAAGAGGAAAAAGTACAAAAATAGTTGGGACGGAGGGAGTATGTATATAATGAGTCTAGTGGGGGCGAGACGGGAATGAAGCGGGTGTAAACTAATATCCATGTTCGATCAACTATCTATGGCGGGTATTATTTACATACTCATACTCGCCCCGGGCTCACTAAAACTACATCCATACTCGTCCATTAGAGAGGATGCAGGACAGATCTCCACTAAAACCTGCTCCACTGCCATCCCTAAATGAGATGAGAGTAACCCACCAATACAACTATTCTCTCCATTTTGGATACTCTAAAAATTATTTGGTGTATTAAATTTAATATTTTTACTGCATAAAGAATTTGAGAAAAATTGTCCTTTTTCATTAGTCATGTACAGCCTAGGACTGTTATTTTGAGTCATAATACTATACCAACCAAGTTATTAATTGAGTCATGTATCATTTTTGTTGAATATGCTGGTAATCAGTGATGTGATATGATAATATCGTACTAACAAACTTACCAGTCAGCGGTTGAAATTGAGGAAAGAATTTCATATTAGGGTTTCAGAAAATTTAGTTAATACTATGATGTAAACTTTTTTGATAATTGGAGATGATACCTAAATTTATTTTAAACTTTTAAAAAGAACCTCATTTCAATCAAAATGTTTAATAATTACATAATGATCCATGCCTAAGTTTACATTGCCAAAACAAGATTTGGTGAATAATACTAGTTAAAATATAAATATAAATACTCCCTCTGTTTTGTTTTTATTGGCAGCATAGCAATTGACACTTGGATTTTTGGCTACACTTGAATTGACATAAAGCAAAAACAAGAATGATGGATTGCATAAAAAATTAAAATGTACTGATGTTTTAGGGTACTTCAACCCCCCAAAAATGTTAATTTTTCCCTCCAAAAGATAAGATTACACAAGGAAAAGGGGGGACCATGTTAATCAAAAGTTGAAATTCAACTAATATGGAAGAAAAACCCTACTTGTCTATTAAATAATTAGAAATATTACAGACCCAATTAAGTGAATAAAAACGGCTTTAAAATAGACCCACTTTCTCCCTCTCTCACTTCTATTCTTCTGCATCCTCCCTCTACTTGGTGCCTTTTTCTTCCTCTACTCTCCACTGTTGTTGGCACAAATAACTCTTCACATAAGTATTGGGTCCTCTTCTTGGTTGTGCAATGGAGGAGGCAGCCTCTCCGCACACTCGACTAACAGACATTCAATATGCAGAAATTGGTGAATTCATCCTACAAAATCATATACATGGGAAGATGTTATGTAGCCGTCGTAAGGAAGCAACCCGAAGGTGGAACATATCAGTCCGCACTGTGAGCCGCCTCCATTCCCTGCAGATTTCACAAGATGAGCAAGGGTTAGCTCGGGACTTGAGGAGTAAAATGAAGGGAAAGAAAGGAAGAACAAGTATCCATATCAACAAACAACTAGCAATGGCTGTTCCACTGCATCAGAGAACAACACAGCGAGATTATATTGTTGCACTTGGGGCTAGCATTACTAAAATGCACAAATGGATCAAAGAGGGGCAAATACGCAGCCACTCAAATGCAATAAACCCCCAAATATCATGCATCAATGAAATGAACAAGTTATTCTACTCAGTTTCTTACTTGAAGCATGACATAATAGATGGCAAAACAATGTTTTTGGATATGCATCACGTTGTTCACATAGATGAGAAATTGTTTTTCATTACGAGAGTGTCCGAGAAGTACTATCTTCTTCCGGAGGAAGAAGAGCCTCATCGAACTGTTCAAAACAAGAGATATATCCAAAAAAATCATGTTCATATGTGCGGTATGGAGACCTATTTTTAACAGCGAAGGGGATGTATTATTTGATGGCAAAATAGGAATATGGTCATTTATTACAGAGGAATCAGCAAAGAATGCAAGTATAAACAGACCTGCAGGTACCATCGTGACAAAACCAATTACATCTATCGACAGAGAAGTCATAAAAAAAATTCATGTTGGAGAAATTGGTACCAACAATTAAAAGAAAATGGCCCCTACTTGCAAGCACAAATATCACAATTCGTCAAGATAATGCAAGGCCACATATATGTGATGATGATCCATATTTTAGAAGACTGACAAGTGCAGATGGGTGTAACATAAGATTAGGGTTCCAACCACCCAATAGTCTAGATTTAAACATATTAGATTTGGGATTTTTCAGATCAATACAGTCCTTACAGCACAAAACGAATTCACGCACATTGGAAGAGCTAGTAGAAGCAACTACAAATGCTTTCAACAACTCCAGCCAAAAACACTAAACATGGTGTTCTTATCACTACAGTGTGTGATGGTGGAAATAATGAAATGCAAGGGGTCTAACATATACAAGCTACCACACATGGGGAAGGATGCACTGGAACGACAAGGTTTACTATCTACAAACCTCGAGGTGGATGCATAATTGGTATGGGAGTGTTTACTATATTTGATGACACATAACTATGCAAATTGGCTGCAACATCTAATTGATCAAGTGATGGGATGAAAATTTTTAGTTGATGCACAGACTCATTCATGTGGGGTTGGATTCTATTCCGTATGGTCCTACTTAATTTAAACATGTATTATTTTGTAAACATGTTTAAGATGCAACCTTCCATGTTCTCTGTAATAGTTAAGAAGATTATTCGGTGTGTGCTATGCTATTTGACATGTATGCTTATTTCACATTTGCAGGTTCACAAAATACTCCACCATAAAAATTAGTTCTGGAAATTTAGTATGCGTCTCAGCAAATACACGACCAATACAGTCAATAAAAAACGCAGCCAATACAGCCAAATTCAGTATGCATCTCAGCCAATAAACAACCAATACATGAAATATAGCCAATAAAAATCAAAGTCAATACACATCCAATACAACCAAATTCAGTATGCATCTCAGCCAATACACAACCAATACAAATCACAGCCAATACAAATCATCCTCCAGTATGCACCTTAATAAATAGTTCAACAGATCATAACCAATACAATACGCATCTCATTTAATGGACGAGTAATCAAATCAAAGCAAATACACATAAACAAAATCCATTCCCTTGATATCCATCAAATATTAAAAGTTAGAACAATAGTACCTATATCAGGTAGTACACATGCCACATCTTCATTTCCGTGGGATGCATGAGTTTGCTAGGTTCATTACAATGATATTGCTGGAGAAAAAAAATTGTGCACTAGAGGGTCTATCTGCGAGAAGTCAATAACAAGTCATTTACAATGTACACTATACAGATGTATAAAGAAAATTAATAAAGTAAAGATTCAAAACAACATGTTTGATAATTATGAACTAAAATTTGTGTTCAAACAGAACTAGTGTTCAAACACCAGTAATGAAAGCAACTAGAACTAATGTTTAAACATCCATTACAGTGAAAAAACAAAAAAAAAAACTGGTACTACTCCACACAACGAAAACCAATTGTAAAACAACCCCAAAGTTTTTGCCATCCCATAAATCAGCAAATTTGGCCAAAGTCAATAAATCAGCACCGGTGGGCAAATTCGATAAATCAGTAAATTAGTTTTAAAATTTGGCCAAATTCTACAACTAAGAAAATTCGATAAATCAACAAATTCGATAAATCAACCGAATATCAAATCAGAAAAAGGGTCGATTATACCTCGGACAAGTCGATAAGCACTCTATTCAAATTATATATGTATGGTGGGGCAATGGTCGGTTCTGAAAGGGACTGCTCATCCACCGTGTCCTGTACTGCCTCTTCCTCGGACTCGTAAGTGTCAGCAACAATCGGCCATCCCTCGGTGTCAACAGAGTGGCGTGGGCCTGATATGTTGACCCAATTACTGTCTTTAATCGAGCAGTGGTAGAGACGGCTCGGACAGTGCCGTATAGGCGCCGGTCCCTTCCACGTCATCTTGGTCGGCGCTTCCACCACTGGGATGTAAGAGTTATGGCATTCGATGCCATTTTCAGAGAAGGAGGACAGGAGATTTTGCCACTCGGTTTCATCGACTACAATGTCCTCCATCAGAAAATCGTGAAGGTTTTCCGCTTCTGATTCCGATTCGCCGGGAATAATAATGTCGTAGTTTATGAGAGGTGAGGATTCCGACCAGCCTATGATTTCATGTGCCATGGAGGAGGGAGAAGGTTCAGAACTAGGGTTCGGTGAGGGGAACACAAAGAGTGTGTGTGTGTGTGTGTGTGTGTGAAAGGAATGCACGAGGTGGCCTTTGAGAGTGATTATGGTTTCATGAATCAATTTATATGGTGGCTGAAGCAATTGTAGGTTTCATAAAATTAGGTCAAGAATTGGGCATTGATTATTCAAAACTCATGGACCCAAATTTGAAAATAAACGAGGGAAAATTAGGGAGTAACTTTTGTTAATATGGATTAACTATTAGATGGGTTGATCTAAATTCTGAATCACTATGAGGACAAAATTGTCCAAATAAAATTGTCCCCTTCCTTTTATAGAAACAAAACAAAGGGTTCCAATAAAAAAACAACAATTTATAATAATTGTGCCAATAAAAACAAAACAGGGGGAGTACTCATATAATTTGAATTAAAAAATTAATAAAAACTGTGCTTCTTAAATTGGATGGAAGGAGTAATCTTTAGATTTTTTTAGAGTTAAGTGTCAAAATGACCCTAACTTTAAGCTAAAAGTGCCAATATAACCGTGCAATTTCAGAAAGTTCCAAAATAGACTTTTTAGTCAACGTTTGTTTGACTGAATTTTGGTGAAAAGACAATTTTACCATTGACTTAAAAAATAAAAATGAAAACCCTCCCCCGTTTCCTTCTTCCTCAACCAGATGAACACGACAACGAGGGTTTTACTTGGAAAACAAAGCAAGCGGCGGGTAGGGTTTTACCGGGTTGCTCGACCCTCAAGAGACATATATTAGAGGCCCCACTCCGTCAGAATCCATAAGCTTGCTTTTGAGTGTCTGTCAAAACCTCCATCGAAGAGCTCGACCATCAATTCCAGTCGCTCGTCGTCAAGAAATTGGTCTCAGCTCGGAGGTCTCGTCTTCGAAGCCTCCCCTCGAGAACTTTGTCTATTAGCTCGGAGAGCTTGTAGTCGGGAAGCTTTGGCAGTGAAAGAGGAGAGAGAGAGAGGGAGATGGCGCCGGGAATTGGTGGTGGTGTGGTGGAGGGAGGTGGAGGGTGAGGGCAAAGGAGGAGGGAGGGAGGAGGTGGCTATGTGGTGGTGGCGAGCGACGGTAGGGGTGGACAAAAAAATTGAAAACCAAAAATTGAATTGAAAATCAAATCATCCGAATTCGAATAACTCGAAACAAATTTTAAATACGATTTTTGGATAGCCAAATTGAGTAAATAGATTCTTGAATATAGTTTTTGATTTGGTTTTCGATATTAAATCTCAATCCAAAAACTTACCCGAATACCGTATTGCAATTAAAAAATAAAATAACTATATATCAATAATATAATTTTAAAACTGTAAAATTCTTATGGTTGAATTGTATTGTAGTTGCTGAATTTTTATTTTAAACACTGGAGTTTGATGATGTAGAAACTAAATTACATGTTTTTTATAAAATTTTAAAGAATGAAATGCTTATATAACCCTCAGTTCTTTGTTATGTGCAAATATAACCCCGAGTTTTTTGAAAGTGCGGTTGTACCAAAGTCATTGAAGTGAGCAGTTGTACCCAAAAAAATAGTAGGAAAAAAGGGGCACTCGAGTATAAGTTTACATATTTTTGGCCGGCCACGGATATGTCTACACTTTTAAAAATCATCATGGGTACATTAGCACTTTTGATAAACTGAGGGTTATATTTACACTTTTCAAAGAACTAGAGGTCATCTAAACATTTTACTCAATTTTAAATTAGTTTATATATTTTTAGTATTTTTTAAAATAAATTTTCCCATGAATTAGGTTGATTCGGTTTTAAACCGAATTTCGAATTTGGTTCGGGTAATTTGGTTTATTGGGTTATTTGGATCGATTTCGGTTTTGAGTTTTTTAGGGGCAAAACCAAATAAATCGATTAAATCGATCCAACGCCCACCCCTAAGAGACGAAGAAAGGAGGAGGGAGAAAAGGATGTGGCTATGTGGTGGCGAGTGAGGGAAAAAGGAGGAGGGAGAAAAGGAGGTGTCTATGGGATGGTGGCGAGTGATGGAAAAGGGAGGAGGGAGAGAAGGAGGTGGATATGGGGTGGTGGTGAGTGACTGAAAAAGGAAGAGGGGGTGGATACGAGGTGGTGGAAGGAGGAGGGAGACGAGAACAAGAATGGGAATCGGATGTTTGCCGGAGATAGGGATATTAAAAAAAACAAAAAAACCAATAATCGGTTAAAACCAAACTGGTATTTAATTCGGTTTACAGGTTAATTGGTTAATCGGTTAATCGGTTAATATCGATTACGGTTATCCAGTTATGTTTGTTAATCGGTTCCTTTATCGGTTTAATTTTTTGTAATTGGTCTAACCAAATATCCGGCAAGAGATTTTGTAACACATTAATTAATTTCAACCACAAAAATTAATTCATTAAACTATGGGCATTGATCACAAACCCAATAGGAAAACTTTAAATTACAAACCAAATTAACTTATTCTTTAAACTCTATATTATTAGTACATATATTTTTAAAATAATAATCATACCCAAAACAAATAATTATGCAAACAAAAGTTGATGTAACTTATAATTGTGCCCAACACTAATAAACATCGACGGGACACAATTTTAATACTAATTAAAAAAATTATTTAACTCCTATGTAATACAATTATCCAATTCTAAAATTTTTATTTTTTATTATAAGTTTTGCAGCTCTAACTACTAATCAATATTAATATGGATTTATATTTTTAACTTTAAATGAATGATATATATGGTAATCGGTAATAACCGACACATCATCCAAAACTGATACTAACCGAACCGGTAAAACCAAACAACATTATTAGTAGATTATTCGGTTCCATATAATTTTTTAAACGGGTAGAAACTGAAACCGAATAACGGCCTAATCGACAAACCGATCGTTTGAACACCCCCGATCGAAGATAGGTTTGAAGAAGGAATGATATTTTTGTCATTTCATTATCTGGTCATGCATGAAATCATTTGGTCGATGGCGGAATTAGTGAGTTTGGCTATATCGATAAAAAAAAATCCAAAGTTAGGGTTAGATTGACACATACAATAATTAGTTATGGTTAAATTGGTACTTTCTAAAATTGCGGATTATATTACAATTTCACTTTAAAGTTAGGGTTATAATTGTATTTATAAAAATTAGTTGAAGTTATCAAATTAATAAAGAACGTTTAACTTTTGGATAATTTTATATACAAGAAGTAGAATATAATTTATGTTATTAAAAAAAGGTTTATTTACATTTAGACTATATTATTTTTTTGTCCCATACATACCATTTTTTACCATCTTTTGGTCTCTTACAGCAAAATCACATTTCTTAGTACCCAACAAATTCAAAGTGAAATTTTGGTCCCTAAAGCCAGATTCAGGCTATTTTTCGGTTAAACGAGTCACGTGTTATGCACGTGACCTTTTACGGTATGGGCAAGGGTAATTTAGTATTTTTAATTTTTAAAAACTAACTTTTCCCAAACCTAACTCTCCAATGTAAATAAATTCATTTAAACCCATATGAAATTCACTCAATTCCAAAAAATATATACGTCGTCTCTGCTAAATCCTTCCCGTCCTCAACCGTATGTATCTTATTGTCCACTGTCCCTGCCTAAATTTTCTTCCTCCATCTCCGCCCAAATCATCCTCCGCCGCCTCCTAAATCTTAAACCACCATATCCGATTGAATTCATGTCGTGTTCGCGCGTCTCCTCCGTCTCCTCCAAGTTTTACGTGGCTGGATACTTGAAATGCACGTGTGGCCGACGTTTTTGTATTCGTGCCGCTAACACGCTGGAGAATCGGGGAATGAAGTTTTATTGTTGTTCATTAGGTCGAGCTGGTTGTGATTTTTTCAGATGGTACGACGAGGGTTGGTGGGAATGTGAGGTTGCGTCTAAGGTTATTGAAGGAATTCGGGAGAGGAACCGTGTGTTGGAGAATGGGATGGAGAAATTAAGCGACGAAGTTGTTGATCTGAAAGGGGAGCTTGAAAGGGCCCATGAGGATTGCAGGGTTCAAATTGCTGGTCTCGAAGGTGAGCTTGAATTGGACCTTCAAATTTGCATGAAGGTGAAAAATTATCGATTGTTGCGTGTCTTTATTGCGATTTTCCTTGCAATGATGATGATTAGCGGTAATTGAACGAAGTTTGGTGCTACTCTGTTTGTTTTGGAATTTCTTTTGGTGGATGTTAGAATGCGGTTAATGTTTGTAATAGACTAGTTTGTTGAATTAATTGGTGAAGAGTTTGGTTAAGAGATTCATATGTTTGAATTTACTTCAATCAAATGTTTGAATGTAGTTCAAGTTTGCATTGTTGAAGGATGAGTACTTGGATTACGAAGGAATTGGATCATTGTAATAAGCTATGGAGCTTGAAAAAGTGAATCGGTGTTAATTCATACCATTTGTTTGATCATCAATACAAACTTATGAACCATGTTTCTTAGACATAATGAACAAAAACAAAAGGCGAACCTGTTTATAGACCAAGCCAAACCAAAAAAGGCTAATATGAACTTGGTTCTAGACCAATCCAACCAAAGGCAAAACAAAAATCTAATCTGCTGCCAAACTAAAAATGCCAAAAATTTGTCGAACAATGCAGCAGTACAGTTCTAGACCGAATTGAACCCAAAACTAAACTACTTTTCATAGCTCTAGTGGTTCTCCAGAAATAGCCACGCATCATAATGCATCTCCTAATAGTCTGCTTCTTTATAGCGCGATGATTACGGGCTCTTGCAGTTGAGCTTTATGTGTCCAACTTTCCGACATGAGCTGCACTTGTATACTCGTTTCGCCTATGTATTGACATAAAACAGAAATCAAATAACCCAAATAACTTCATTAACATATGCAATTACACATGGACCATAATCTATCATAGGCAGCCTAAGTTAACAAATTACCTTCTCCTGAGGTGGTTTAGAAGTTGAGGACCGAGCTCTATTTCTGGTTGATTTTGCTAGTTCCGTTTGTTCAACTCTTTTCACCTACATATTGCCATAAACAAATATGCCAAATATTAGAGAACATATACCACATAATTAATAGACCATAAGTAATGAATTCAAAAAAACCTTTCGGGGTTTTGAAAATGAGGGCTCAACCGCATTTGAAGTGGGTTGAGCTACCGGTGGGACACCTTTGTGAATTATGCCCAATCAGATCAAACAGGGAGCACTTATAGGGACTCGTCTTGCGATCTCTAGACAGCTTCTCAACATCCCCAAATTTCTTGGCTTTTTTCTTAGTACAATTCAATTCGTCCGCTGAATTTTTTTTCTTGACTTTGGCGGTCTTCCTGGCAACCAAATGTCAAAGGGTGGTAGCAAACTGTGTTCATCTGTCTTATCCCATAACTCTGAACCATTAATCATATGGATAATGTGGTTGTATGCACTTCTGTAAACATGCATGGAGCAGTCAGAATGCATGAAATCTACTGCACCTTCCTTAACATAACTGATAGCAGCAATAACATGAGGGCAGGGTATTCCAAGAAGGTCCCATTTTCTGCATTCGCAAGTCCTTGACTTCAGATCAACCGAATAACTCCCCCCCCCATATACACAAGTGATCTGAAACTCCAAATCACCACTTGGAGTTGAAAAACAAATATTTGAGGCATACTGGTTAACCTCAAGAATTTTCCTTATCTTAGGCCCAAACCGTCCACCCATTCTTGCAATCGAAGCCCTTTTCTTTTCAAGTCTATCCATGAAGTAAAATATTACGGCTTCCAAAATCATTAGCAGTGGCTTATCCCTCGCTTATAATATCACTTTGTTGAAACACTCACAAATGTTGTTGATGAGGATATCACATTTTGATTGAGTGTTGAAGAAAGCTTTTGACCATTCCCTTGGATTTGTTCTAGCTTCTAATCACTTCAAAGCACCAGGATCTTTGGCCTTGATTTCTTTCAGATGGTTCAAATATTTGGTTGGATTGGTACACTTTGCTGCAACCTAGATCATTTCCTTCAACTCCAAACTGGAAAATAAACCCTCGAAATTATTGTACATATGTCATGTGCAGAGTCTGTGTTTTGCATATGGCAGTAACTCCTTCATAGCAGCTGCTAGTCCTAGTTTTGACAGCCACAAAATTAGTTTTAAAATAAAAAATCCCATATAATCATACTCATATATTCAAGAGTTCATAGATAGGTATACCTTCTGCTTATCTGAAAGCAAAGTCCAACCCGGTTCATTCTTGATGTTGATGTCCTATTGTAGAAGGGTCAAGAACCATAGCGAGCTACTTTTGTTCTATATCTCAACTACATCATAAGCAACTGGGTATGTTTGATCATTCCCGTCTAGATAAATAGCCGCCAATAATATCCTCTTGTGAGGCCCAGTCAGATGGCAGCCATTCAATCCTATCAAGGTTCTGCAACCACTCATAAACCCCCCTTTTGCAAGCATCAAAACAGACATAATTCTGCGAAATGCTATTTTTTCAAAATCGTCACCATTTGTATGCATCATAACTGTGGAATTAGGGTTGGCCTGGAGTAACTTATTACAATAGTCCCTCATTACCATATACTATTTATTGTAGTCTCCCACAATCCCAATAATTGCCCTCTTCTTTGCCTTAAATGCAACATCCCTTGAGATAGTAATCCTAAGGTCATTCTGAACTTTTTGCATCATCTTTGAAATTTTCATGTTCGGTATAATATTCAAGTCACCCTTGTACCTATCACTTAGGTACTTGTAACTGGCACACCCGTGATTGAATGTAGGACTGCAAGAATGGGTTCTCAACATCGAAGTTAGCTCCCAACTTTTGGTCATTTCTCTGAAGTTAATCGAAACCATCCATTTGCATTTACCTGTGTTTGTTGAACAAACTGCAGTACACCTCCTCAAATTATACTTCTTAAATCGGATCCTCTGATTACAAACTTTCCCGCGGTGTTTGCATGCCAACCTGAACTCATCTTTCGAAACAAATTCCTGCCCAAGATGGAACTCCACATCATTGTTGCCAATCGGTAGCACAAACCTTTTGTGAACCCTAACCCACTCTTTCTCACCATCTTCAGAACTTATCTGACTTTGTTGATCCCCTTCCCCAATAACCTCACCTGAATCTGATTCTACCCTATTGTCATCTAGTTTTTCTTTAGATGTTTCCCCTGCAGCTTCCATCTTTCCCAACACTACACTTTAATGTTTTCCCCTATCATTCATAATCACCTCCAAGTGATCATCACCATCCATATAAAATTTTAGATCTACAAATTTTCCAGCTTCTTCGTCCTGTTCAACGGCCTCAACCGCCAGAGCATTTTCCATATTTTCTCTGCTCCATGTTGAGCTTTGTTCCCTGGAGTATTTTTTCTGCTTCCTGAGTAGATTTTTTTTGAGTCCCTTCCCTTTCTTTCCCTTACAAATGAACTTACTGGCTGCATTTCCTTATTCTTGAACACTGCAATTCTTTTAATCATCTATTAAATCACCTTCAATCGAAACTCCTGCTGTGTCAAAATCTTTATCTTTCCCCTGTATTTCATTTTTCACCAAAATTCATGCTCTTTGGTTCTTCTAGATGTATGACTCCATAAAATTCCTTCAATTCCACTACCGTAACTTGTCTTGTCCGAGGAACAACATACACTCCCTTTTTTCAACATCTTATACAGCTGCTTCTTTACCTTGACACTCTGGTAAACTCACAAGAGCAAGGGCTGATTCCTTTTTGTTCTGCCTTTTCTGAGCTTTTTTCTTTACAACTTTCCCTGTCATCTTCCTTCCCCTCATCATCTTTTTCTCAGTTCCTAATTGCTCCACATTCGGATGATTTTCAGAGCCAACCTCCCCATTTTTCCACACCAGATTCTCAGAACCTGCCTCTCTTTCTTTCCCAAACAACCGATCATCAGCTTTCCCATCCTCTGCACCAGAATGCTAACTCAGATAATTCCAATAATATAAAACCCCATTCTTAACCCCAATACTAGCTATTTCCTTTGATTGTTCAGGAAAAACTATTAACTGGTCACATCTATTGAACTAAACCTCATCCCCTAGTCCAGAAACACTCCATATATCAATCCCCTATAACCCAAATAATTATATGCAAAATCCAGCCTACCCAAATTGAAATATTCAGCTTCACAATAATCATTCATATAAACAATGCCACCAATATACATCGGAAACGGTTCCCATATTAAGTTACCATGGCAGTGTATTCTAATAAAGAAGCACTTTGTACCATGTGTTGAAAATTAAACAACATGGGATTACTATAAATAATAAAGCACAATCCTACCTAAATTAAAATAATAACTTACCAAACTGGGCCTACGGAATATATAAAACCCCACCAACAATATGTTAATATCATCCCACATAAAATATAATCCATAATTAGAACTAATCAGAGCAACACTAAAACTCCTATGGAAAATCTAATTCATGAGGAATCACTGTCCTACTCTAACTGGTATTCATCCATTAGCCAAAAAATAGGGGACCACCGTATTCAAAATGAGAAACCAAATAATTTACTATACAACTACCAGTGGGGACTACAATCAATAT
>JAULKM010019126.1:0-14321 GCA_032355605.1 Rubia tinctorum
ATGCTTAGACGCTTGGAAATATCCCTCTTCTCTGTGGACGACCCCGACTTGCCAAACTATCTACTTAGTTGTATTTAAGCATATTGGGCTTATAAATGTATTTTTGAGTGGTAAGGCGACGACCTCCCAGTTGCTCAAAGACTTTTGGACTATTTACGGGCTAATTTGTTTTTGTAATTACAAGGATTACCTCCACAAACAAGCTTGTTTGTGTTGGTAATTATACACATTCATATTTACTAGATTGCACTACTTTATCCTTAGTTTTTGTAACTTTACATCTTTTCCAAGTATGGCCTCTCTAAGTCGACACAGGGGGTGGATGCTTACGAAGAGGGAAACTTGGAAAAATTTATACTATTCTTATTGTAATTAATCCATTTTATTTTCAATTTTAGGGTACCTATAAATCCCCTACATCTCTGAGAGATGTTTTATTCAAAAAAACTTGTTGTGCCTCACTTTTGTTCGTTCTTTGTAAATTAATGTGGTCTCATAGGATTTGCTCTAAACTCATCACATTCTTGTAGTTGCAACTCCTTATGTTCTAAGGCTTCATTCAAGCACATATTTGGAAGTCCCCTGGCCCAATGTGTCCTATTCTCGAGTTCAACTGGGAGGTGGCATCCTTTACGAAAAAGGATTTAGAATGGTGAAATTCCTAAGGGAGTTTTGTGTGCGGTTTAGTAGGCCCAAAACACATCATCTAATGGGGAAATCCAATACTTCTTCGAAGGGTTATCCATTTTTTCAAGGATGTTCTTGATTTTCCGAATGGATATTTCCGCTTGACTATTAGTTTGTGGGTGGTAAGCAATGAATGTCTTATGGGTTACTCTGTATCTCTTCAGTAAGGATGCCAATAGTTGGTTGCAGAAATGAGTTCCTCTATCACTATTTATGGTTCAGGGGAAGCCAAAACAAGAAAAAATGTTCGATTTGAGGAATTCTATCACTGTTGCTGAATCATAAGTCTTTGTTGCCTTGACTTCTACCCATTTGGACATATAGTCCACCATTACTAGAATATAGTAGTTCCCGTTGGAACTAATGAAATTTCCCATGAAATCCATTCCCCACACATCAAAAACCTCCGTCAAAAAGAAAGTTTGGGGCATCTCATTTTTTAGTGAGATGTTACTCATTCTTTGGCAGCGATCACATGATTGGAAAAAGTCTTGGGTATGTCTCCACATGTTGGGAAAATGGAGGCCACAATTAATACTTTCCAAATGGTTCTTTCATACCACAAGCGCCCACAACGATTGGAAGAATGGAAATTTTTAAGGACAAAATAAACTTCATCTTCGGGGATACATCTCCTAAACTATTGATCGGTGCAAGGTTTCCACAAGTAAGAATCATCCCACATATAAGCTTTTTTTCATTCACTAACCTATCCTATTGTTCCTTATCATAAGAAGGAGGAAATTTTCTCGTGGCTAGGTAGTTCAGTAAATTGGCATACTAAGGTTGGCTAGTTATCACCCTGAACAATCGTTCGTTGGGAAATTCTTCCTGGATAGGTTACAACTTGTGCTTCTCCTTGGCGGTATCTAGGCTTTTAGAGGGTGTCAATCTACTCAAATGTTTGGCCACCACATTTTCACTACCCTTTTTATCTCACCTCAAGGTCAAATTCACTCAAAAGTAGTATCCTTCTAGTAAGTTTAGGTTTTGCTTCTTTTTTTATCACCAAATAGCAAAGTGCTGCATGATCTGTGTACACAGTGACCTTGGTACCTAAAAAATATGGCCTAAATTTCTAAAGGGAAAATACTACGGCTTGGAATTTTGTTTTGGTTGTGGAGTAATTACGTTTTGCATCATTTAGAGTTACTGAAGCATAGTATATGGCATGTGGCACCCTTTCTACTGTTTAGCCTAGTATCAAAACTATAGAATAGTCACTAGCATCACATATCATTTCAAATGGGGTGGATCAATTCGGTGGTTGTATGATACAGGCAATCACAAACATTTCTTTCAAAATGTCAAAATCTCTCCTACCCTCCTGATCAACAATGAACTCAACATCCTTTTGCAACAATTTTCACAAAGAAGAAGATATCTTAGAGAAATTCTTAATGAAAAGCCGGTAGAACCCGACGTGTCCTAAGAATAACCTAATACCCCTAACACTAGTGAGGTAGGGTAAGGATGTAATTGTGTCCACTTTAGCCTTGTCCACTTCTAGACCTTGTGCCGACACTACATGACCAAGAACAATGTCGTGCTGGGTTCGTTAACAAACCAACCTTTTTGGGAGAGATTAAATTAACCCGCGGAGCGCTAAGAAAATAAAAATTGAAATTTATACATTGTTCCTGGCATCACAACGATTATGTGTCGGGAATTGCTAGTGCTCCAAACATGGGTTTTGGGAGGTTTTTTTAATACAAACTACTAATCATGCAAAATAAGAGATTCAAAATATATTAAACTGGCCTTGGGGATATTTGCATAACATGATTGGTAAATGACTTTGATCCTGGATTCTATCATATATGACATGTAAACATATCTCATCTCTATGTCACATGGTCTGGGTGATAGTCGACACTTCCCAATGTCTGTCACACAAAGGTGTACCTAAGCCCATTTTGATTCTATCAACACTATCTCTGTAATTAGGGAAAGTGTGTCAACAGAAATAGAATCGGAGCAGTGCTCCTCTTTCCCCGTAAAACTCACTCTCAATGCTAATGCGCCCTCATAAAGGATCAAGTGCCTAAGCAGTCTCCTTGCAGCCGTTGCGCCTATTAGATTTAAGAGTAAGGAAATACATCATGGGCATTGCAATATGGACACTTCTTCCTAGGTTTATAGAGGAAAATTAATTGGTGCCTCACAATGACTCTAGGTTTGAAATTACAATGATCGCTACACAACAGCTCTAGCCGCTAAAAACTATTATGCCAAATCTATCAGGGTACACTGGAGGTACCCCACACCCCCATTATCATCCCTAACATGAACATTATTACATGATGTTTCAATCAAGAAAGGATATAACAATCGAAATGTTACTCTCAATCAAACATGCATACACACACTGCTGGTACTCACGAACCTATAATACGCCTAACCCGAGAACCCCAAGGAATGAACAAGCCTAGCATGTTACACATTACATACCAAAATACGGTGCATCATAGAATATATATATATATATATAACATGCATCTTACATGAATAATAAGTACAATTCAAACATGAATATTCATAGAATAAAGTTTAGGAAGATCTAGAATCTCACAAAATCATTACCTAGTCATGAATACAAATAAGATCCCTAAGTAATTACACTATGTCATGGACATTGAACCAAATACACTCATTGTATTCAATGACATAGGCATAAACTAGGAAATAATAAATAAGAAGATAAGAATTAGTCTCTTTCTCTCCCTATCGACTCTTAAATCTAGGAATTAGAAACTAAAAATTACGAAGTCTCTCTAAGCCCTAGTAGACTAATTCTCTTTATACAGTAGGTGGAAATGGGGATTAAAAAAGCCTAAAATAAAGGAAAAACCTAGAAGCAAAATCAGCATAGTTCGTGCAATAGTACAAGGCCTGCGCCGCAAAATCCGTGCAAAAATACATGGTTCGCGGACTGGAGACGGTTCCCATCCAAACTAATCATGTGACCCATGAAAATCCTTACGGGAAAGAAACTAGAGAGTGCACTTGGCTGTATTAGTGGCATGGCTCATGTAGTTGCACACGGGCCGTGGATTGGAGTCATCATCATTGGCTTTTGATGGTGCGGCCATGAAATCGACTGCTGTGTTCGGACTGAAGGTCCATGTCTTGATCTTCAGGGAATACTGGCTGTGCAAAAGGACATGTCCTGCACCTGGACTTAGTCGTAGAGGCCTTTAGTTTACACGATCCGTGTAAAAGAACACAGGTCGTGCCATTCTTCTCTTCTTTACACACTTTGACTCTTTCTTCTTCGGCGCATCCCATCTACTACCAAGATTAAGAGTGTGGCCTTTGGTCTACTTCCATCATTGCGAATAACCTTCAAATATCTTCTACCATTCTTGGTAATTGCCTTCACTGAGCTACTTTGAAGGGCTTACTAGTGATCTACAAATTATCTCACAAAATAGAATATAGATGATCGTAAGGACATAGTATCAATTAGATCTAAATAATCTACAAAATATTTACAAAATAAGATCAACAATGGATATACATATAACCCTTGTAATGTAAACCCACTTAAACCTAGCAATCAACCATAAAAAATCTACTAAAACATTTGCTAAATATATTTAGGAAACACATGCTTCTAGCATCTCATCAAACATGCCACACTTAAACCTTTACTCGTCAAGTAAACAAGAACGAGAAAATATCCAAGCAAAAAATAGAATGCAAAGAATTCCCCAAAACATCCAACATTTATTTCTAGACTACAATAGTTCCCCAAAGACATAAGAATTTCACAGCTCACACATCCCAAAGACATTAAGACAATCTATCTAACCAACATACCAACTCAAATGTGAGGTTCACAAAATATGAATGTGTGAAGTTAATTTAATCTACCAAGGGAACTACCAATGGACAAGTAAGGAGAAGCATAGATTAATTTTATATTTCTCTCAATTTCTCCAATTTTTACTAGGAACTCTTTCAGTTTTTCTTCCAAGCATCCCATAATTTTTTTCATTTCAAAGCTTACCTGTCACTTTTTCCACACCATTTGGCCTCTCACTTTTGGATAGGTTTTTCAACCTATCCGAGCATTTCCTATTGTTTCCTAAGTCGCTCTTTTGGGTTTTTAACTTAGTCAGGTATATTTCTTTCATTTTGTTTTTTTTAAAAATTATTTTATGTAGCATAGAATGCCAAAAGCAGGCTTCATACTACAATGACGATAAAGGAAAAAAACAAACCAACACACACAAAGGAATTTTGCTAGAACTCCTAAGTGTCTACCTACTCCTTACCCCACACTTAAACTTTGCATTGTCCCCAATGCATCATAAAAGTATGAAATCACAAGTGGAGTAGGAAGACTACTTAAGAATGAAAAATTGGTTACCCGAATTATGCCGAGTTTTGTGAAGAATAATTCCTATGAATAATTGATATCCAAAAGCAATTCTCTTTTCCTTCAGAGAAGCAGTGGAGGGAGTTTCGATGTTCACACCAAGAGCGTTTGGAAATTTTAACTCCTTAGGCCATCCTTCGATTGAAATGTTCCCTTTCAAAATGACATAAAATCAAGCGTAATAGAGCTCCACAAAATTATCTAAAAGAAAAATGAGATGACAAAATCTAAGAGCATTACTCATGGGTATATTTAATGTCCTTGCCACAACTTATACACCTTAGAAGAGTTCACTCATGGATTGGATCATTAGGGGTTATATTTTCCTCCTCAACCAATCCTAAATTTCCCCACTCAAAGTAGGGTTTAAATCTCTACCCATTTAATAGCAACTTGGTATCATCCTTATTATCTTTCACTTTTATTGTACTCTGAACGTGTACCTTGGTCACCACATACATACCCATCCACCTCGACCGCAATTTTTCCAAAAAGAGATGAAGCAAAGATTGGTAAACAAGGACCTTTTGTCCCACCAAAAAGTGTTTTTTTACTATCATCTTGTTGTGCCACACTTTTGTCCTTTCTTTGTAAATTAATGTGGTCTCATTGGAGTTGCACCTAAACTTCTCAAGTTCTTGTAGTTGTAACTTCCTATGTTCTTCAGCTTTATTCAAGTCCATATTTAGAAGTCTCATTGCTCAATGTGTCCTATGCTCGAGTTCAACTGGGAGGTGGCATCCTTTACCAAAAGGATTTGGAAAGGTGAAATGCCTAAGGGAGTTTTGTGTGCAGTTTGGTAGACCCAAAGCGCATCATCTAATGGGAAACTCCAATCCTTCTTCGATGGGTTAACCATTTTTTCAAGGATGCTCTTGATTTTTTTATTGGATATTTCCGATTAACCATTAGTTTGTGGGTGGTAAGCGGTGGATGTCTTATGGGTTACTCTATATCTATTCAATAAGAATGCCTTGAGTCGGTTGCAGAAATGAGTTCCTCTATCACTATTTATGGTTCAGGGGAAGCCAAACCGAGAAAAAATGTTCTATTTGAGGAATTCTATCACTGTTGCTAAATCAATAGTCTTTGTTGCCTTGACTTCTACCCATTTGGACATATAGTCCACCATTACTAGAATATAGTAGTTACCTTTGGAATTAGTGAAATTTACCATGAAATCCATTCCCCACACATCAAAAACTTCTATCAAAAAGAAAGTTTGGGGCATCTCATTTTTTGAGTGAGATGTTGCTCATTATTTGGAAACGATCACATGATTGGAAAAAGTCTTGGGTATGTCTCCACATGTTGGTCCAATATAGGCCACAATTAATAATTTCCTAATGGTTCTTCTATACCATAAGTTCCCACAACCAGTGGAAGAATGGCGAAATTTAAGGACAAATTACACTTTATCTTCGGGGATACATTTCCTAACCTCTTGATCGGCGCAATGTTTCCACAAGTAAGAATTATCCCACACATAAGCTTTTTCCTCATTCACTAACATATCCTTTTTTCCTTATCATAAGAAGGAGGAAATTTGCCCGTGGCTAGGTAGTTAAATAAATTGGATTACCAAGGTTGGCTAGTTGTCACCCCGAACAATTGTTCATCAAGAAATTCTTCCCGGATAGGTTTCAACTTGTGCTTATCCTTGGAGTTATCTAGGCTTTCAAAGGGTGTCAATCTACTCAAATGGTTGGCCAACACATTTTCACTGCCCTTTTTTGTCTCTCACCTCAAGATCAAACTAACTCAAAAGTAGTATCCACCTAATAAGTCTAGGTTTTGTTTCCTTTTTGTTCACCAAATGGTGAAGTGTCGCATTATCCATGTTCACAATGAACATGGTACCTAGAAAATAGATCCTGAATTTCTAAAGGGAAAATACTATGGCTGGAAACTCTTTTTTGGTTGTGGAGTAGGTAAATTTTGCATCATTTAGAGTTATTAAAGCGCAATATATGACATGTGGCACCCTCCATACTCTTTGTCCTACTACCGTACCTATAGTATAGTCACTAGTGTCACACATTATTTCAAAGGGGATGTGCCAATTCGGTGGCTGTATGATACAGGCGGTTATAAGCATTTCTTTCAAAATGTCAAAAGCTCCTACCTGTCTCATCAACAATGAACTTAACATTATTTTGTAACAATTTTCACAAAGTAGAAGATATATATAGGAAATCCTTAATGAAACGCCGGTAGAACTCGGCGTGTCCTAAGAATGACCTAATATCCCTACCACTAGTGGGGTAGGGTAAGGATCTAATTGTGTCCACTTTAGCCTTGTCCACTTCTAGACCTTGGGCTGACACTACATGATCGAGAACAATGTTGCGCTGGGTTCATTAATAAACCAATCTCTTTGGGAGATTTTAAATTAACTCGCTGAGTGCTAAGATGATCAAAACTAGAAACTTATATATTGTTCTCGTGCCCACTACCACCTACTAGAGAGTAGATAGTAGCAAGTCCGGGGTCGTCCACAAAGATGCTATAATTTAAAAGTTAACTAAACACAACTCACAATCAACGTCACTACGATTATGTGTCGGGAATAGCTAGTGCTCCAAACATGGGTTTTAGGAGGTTTTTTAATACAAACTACTAATCATGCAAAACAAGAGATTCAAAATATATTAAACTAGCCTTGGGGATATTTATGTAACATGACCTGTAAATGACTTTAATCCTAGATTCTATCGCATATAAGCCTAGAATCTTTTTGAAAATGCATCTATTTGATATATTTGAATTATTCACTTCTTTAAATAAGCAACAATGTTTAAAAGTTTTTTTCTCAGTTACGAATCATTTATGGTTAATAGTTGTTTTTCATCACTTAATATTAATCAATTGCAGTGTTGTATTAATTATTTGTGGGTTAATGATGATTTTTGTCTTTCAAATTGCAATCCCGATGGTGAGGGTTATGATCAGGTAATTGCTTTAAACAATTACATCTTGTGTAATTTATATTATATTTGTGCGCTTGTATTTTGATGTGCCACCAAACCATCAGAGATAATTCAAGAGATTGCTTGGCCGGAATCTGTAAGATAAATCCCCCGGAGTCGTTCGGGGGGGGGGAATACTTCGATGATAAAGTCATATATCTTCCTTATAATTATCAATGAATAGTTGAGTCATTGCTGTTACCTTTTCTCCTTATATAAGCCGGCATGCTGGAAGCATGTAGAATTAGGTATGGTAACTATTGTTTTTCTTATCGAGCAAGTACTAAAGTTTTCTCCTTGGCCAGCACAATGGTTATTACACAAAAGGTATAAACCAGGAGGTGATTTAAACCAGGAGGTGATTCAACTGACCTGGGCTGGCCAAATGGAGTGCTTGGGCCCATTATTTATAATACCCTGTCAATAAGCCCCCAGAAAGCTAAATTTCGACCTTTGACTCCTTCTTAGTCAATAAATATGGCTTTCGAGTCATCGTTGGCTACCGGTTCAACCCTCACCTTTTTTATTGGTTAAGGGTTCAACCTTCGGCTTTCTTATTTTAACTAAGGGTTCGACCTTCGGCTTTCTTATTTTAACTAAGGGTTTGACCTGCTGCTTTCTTATTTTAACTAAGGGTTCGACCTTTAGCTTTCTTATTTTAACTTAGGGTTTGACCTTTGGCTTTCTTACTTTGAATAAGGGTCCGACCTTTGAGTTGGTATAGGGTTCGCCCCTTGGTTCTCTTTTTCCCGAGGTGGGAGGCCTTAAACTGATGGTACAGGGAGGCCTCGATTACCTGGCACGGAGAAGCCTCGAATAATAGAAGCCAAAAAGACGTAGGTCCCATTCTTCCTCCAGTGGTGTCCGTTCTGGATACCATGCACGCATCCTTCCTCATTAATGATGGAAATATTTTTCTCACGCAGGTACACTATCCAACGTTATGCCTCTTACTTAATTTTTGGCAGCCCTAGGTAATCATTGCCCTTCTCTCCACTTTCTATATAAGCTTCCTTTGAGGAACATTTATCACTTTTTCCCCAAACTTCTCCAAGGTGCTTATTCTCTCTCAGAGCACACTTTCCTGTTCCTCCAAGCTTTTCACTGTACTTTCACAGTGCTCCGATCAATCACCAGTAAGTTCCCTTCTTCTCCTTTACTTTGCCCTTTCTTTTTGCATTTTGAAAATGTTACAAACACCTTCGGATGGGAAAGGTGGAATTCCAGACTATTTTTCGACCATCACAATCTGCCACTAGCAGAGAGGATGATTCTTCCCAAATCCACTTTCAATAATCATGCGTCGTCCCATCTTTTGAAGTAGGGTCGGGTCATTTCGACGAGGGGGAAAGAGATAGCATAGCTCAGTGTCCGCTGCCAAAGAAGGGTTTACACTAGAAGTGGGTACTATCGAAAGAACGAGTTCCTAGGGAGATTCAAATCGAAAGAGATAAAGAGGGGGTGCCATTTTACTGGGACATTCTTACCCATATTATAGTGATGGAATTGTTTAAGGAGAGGCTTCACCACCTCCAGGTATCATTTCAAGCTCCTTTACCTAGCCTCATATTCTCCCTTGACTTGCTAGACCACAATATGGAAATCACTGAAAACCTCCGGGTTTTGAACGTTTAGCTCTTTTGCCGGTCGAAGCCCTGTAATTAGTGTTTCATACTTGATTTCATTATTTGTGGCCTTGAATTCAAAGTTTACTGTGTAGGGATAGTATTTCCCCCCGGGGCTTGTAAGCAGTATGCCTGCTTCACTTCCTCCTGAGTGTGATGATCCATCTACATAGAGTTTCCATATCTCCTAAAACTCTTTCTTCTCATCGACCTCAATGACCTTTGTTGTTTCCACAATGAAATCCTCCCTCGGCTATTGATAGGTTTCCTTGGGAGAAATTGGATATCATGTTCTCCTAGTTGAATAACCCATTTCATCATTTAACCCAAAGCATTGGACTTTAGGAGCACCTGCCTGATTAGATAACTTGCAAGTAGAATGATTTTGTGGCTTTAAAAATATGGTCAAAGTTTTCTTGTTGCATGGACAAGGGCCAGTATTAGTTTTTCGAGAGCTTTATGCTGAGTTTCTGGCCCCTGCAAGGCCCTACTCACAAAGTAGATGGGGTTTTGTGCCTCTTCTTTCTCTTTCACCAAGGTCACACTTATCGCTAAGGGAGAGGTTAAGATGTATAGGTACAAATCTTTACCTCGCTTTAGCTTCTTCAAGGTGGGTAGGCTGCATAAGTGTTCTTTTAGGTCTCAAAATTTGTGGTCACACTCCTGTGTCCATTTGAATTTCTTAATTTTTTTAAGCACGTCAAAGAATGAAAGGTGTTTCTCAGCACCTTTAGAGAAGAAATGGCTAAGTGCGGCCAGCGATCCGGTGAGCCTTTGAACATCCTTGACCATTTAAGGGAGTTTCATATTCATCAAGGCCTCAACCTTTTTCGGGTTTATGTCGATTCCCCTCTTGGAAACCATGAAACCTAGAAAATTTCCAGCCCCCACTCCAATTACACATTTGGCTGGGTTCAGCTTCAGGTTTGACTCTCGAAGCTTCTGAAATGTTTCTTCTATGTGTGACAAGAACTGACCGTAGCCCTTTATTTTTACCACTGTATCATCTACGTATATTTCTATGTTCCTGCTAATGTGGTTTTTGAAAAACTTATCAACCAGTCTTTGGTAAATTTCCCCTAAATTTTTTAAGCCGAATGGAATCTTTGTATAGCAGAACGTGCTAACATTTGTTATAAATTACCTCTTTTGCTTGTCTTTCTCAGCTATAAGTATCTGGTTGTAGGCTTTATGGGCATCGAAGAAAGCTAACACATTGTATCCTGCTATAGCCTCAACCAGCATATTGATGATTGGCATAGGGTAGCTGTCATTGGGGAAACATTTGTGAGATATGTGAAGTCAATGCACATTCGCCAAGCACCATTGTGCTTAGGAACCATGGCAGAATTTTCCAGCTACTCTGGCTAGAACGCTTCTTTGATGACATTAGATTGAAGAAGTTTCTTGACTTCCCGTTTTATGGCTTCGACCCTCTCTGAGGAAAGCGGCCTTCTCTTCTGCTTGATTGGTTTCTCAGATGGGTCAGCATTCAGCTTGTGAACTATCAACCCCTGGGGTACACATATCAGATCGAAAGTTCTCCATGAGAATACATCTGCATAATTATCCAGAAGGAACTTTAGCTTTTCTTTTGCTGTTGGTGGCATCCGCTTTCCCACAGCCACCATCCCCGATGATCAAACAGGGAGGTTCTCAGTATCCGTGTGTCCAACTTTCCTATGAACAAAAGTGACAATGCCCCCCTTCTTAATCTCTTTTAGTTCTACTTCCAAGCAACTTTGAGCTACTGATTTATCCTCTTCGACAATTGCTATTCCCTTTCTCATGGGGAATTTCACCGTCAAGTGATAGGGAGACCAAATGGGTCATTCCTGACACATCCAGGGCCTTCATAAAATTACATTGTACAGGGATATTGCATCAATAACGGTAAGGCAGCATTTAACCGTTACCTCTTTGTCTCCATCAGTGACTTGAACGGGCAGGTTAAAATACCCAAGGGGAGTATCATTTTTTTAGTAAAGCAAGACAACAGCGAGGTGGTACTTTTTAAACTATGACGCCCCAGGACCAGCTGGTCGAAATAGTTAGTGAACATAACTTCAGCCCCACTGCCACAATTTATGAAAACCCTTTCCACATAGAAATCCCAATCATTGTGTGCATTGTCATAGGATCATTATGGGGGTATGGCTAGGTACCAGGTCCATTTCCAAGAAGGCTATGGCTTCATTGGGTGGAAACCTTTTCTGTCAAGGTTCTCTAGGGAGGGATATATTGAGATTAGGCCTTAATGACTATGTTTGAATATTTTTCAATGAAAAAACTATTAATGAAGTTGATCACTCTTTTGACTTTCTCCCAGTTTTCATCCGTCCGGACCTCTAGTTCGAGGCCATTCATTATCCCTAGGGCAAGCCTTATCTCATTCTTTGTTGGTTCCATGTTGAACGCAACCGCCTCGGTTGGAACTTCGTTTGTCTCCATCAGCGAAGGAGAATTTTTCACGAAGGAGAATATGCATTCACGAATGTCACGATGGAGAATTTGTTGTATGTGTATTGTCCATGCAAGAAGTGTCAGAACACCGCTATTCATAAAGATGCAGTTGCTTGAAGGATGACATATTTATATATGGTTTTGATCCATCATACAAATTTTGGTTTTGCCATGGGGAGAATGTGGATGATCATATTAGAAATGAAGTAGATCATCCTGAGAAGGATGATAGGATGAATGAGTTGGTTGAGAAGAATATCAAGAACTACAGTGGAAATCCTAATAGACTTTCAAACTTGCACTGACATAATGAAACACTTCTATAAGATGGATGCCCTAAAGGAATGACAGTATTGAAGGCTACATTGGAGTTGGTGAATGTGAAAGCTAAGTATTCCTATAGTGATGTTGGTTTCTCCGGTTTGTTGAAAGTGTTGAAAGAAATGCTTTTGGTTGGCAATATCATACCAGAAACGGTACATGAGGCGAAAAAGGTACCATGTCCGATGGGCATGGATTATGAAAAGATGCATGCCTATTTAAATGATTGTATCTCGTATAGGGGAAATCACTTGAATGCAGAGGTATGCCCAAAATGCACTGCCCTAGGTTCAAATTGAAGGAGGTTAAAGTTGATGAGGAAATTGGTAATCGTCGGACGAAGAAGGTTCCTGTTAAGGTTATCTAGTATTTTCCTATCATTCCTCAATTTAAAATATTGTTTGACAGTCCTAAGGATGCAAAACAAATTGAGTTGACATGCAAATCGGACAGTGGTTTATCCCAAAGTTATTAGTCATCCGGCCGATGTGATCAGTGGAACAAGATAGATGCAGAATTTCCTCTTTTTGGGAAAGAGCCATTTAATTTGAGTCTTGGTTTGTTCACGGATAGAATAATCTCATTCGGTAATATGAGAAGCAATCATAGTTCGTGGCCAGTGATAGTAGTGATTTACAAATTGCCCACATGGTTATACATGAAAAGGAAGTATATCATGTTTTTCCTAATGATCTCCGGTCCTAAGAAATGGGGGAACGATATCGAAGTGTACCTATCCCCCTTGGTGGATGACCTTAAGAAGATGTGAGATCCAGGAATGACATGTATGATGCTCTTCGGAAGGAGTCGTTTGATTTTAAAGCAATAATGTTCTGGACTATTAACTACTTTCTGGCATATGGAAACATGTCTAGATATTCAGTTAAGGGTCACAAGGCCTACCCCATTTTTTTAAGGAACAAAATATTGTCAGTTGAGGCATGAAAGCAAGGCAGTGTATCTTGGGCACCGGAGATGTATTCCAACAACTCATTGGTGGAGAAATTGACATGCTGAATTCAATGGCAAGGTCGAGTTGATGCCCCCTCCTCTCGTATTAACAGGTGCATTAATCTTGAACATGTTGCGTAATTTTAAAAATGACTTTGGCAAGAAGAAGAAGAAGAAACCAAAGATTATCGGTAGTTGGAAGAAACATTCCATTTTTCTTTTGAACTACCGTATTGGGAGACCCTTGACATGAGACACTATTTGGACGTGATGCATATTGAAAATAATGTATGTGATAGTTTGGTTGGTACTTTGATGAATATCTTGGGTTAGATAAATGATGGAGTAAAGCCAAAGAAAGAGATGGTTGAAATGGGAATTAGACCAGAATTGGCTCCCGAGGACCGGGGATCGAAGGCATACTTTCCCGCTGCTTGTTACACACTTTTAAAAGGTAAGAAAGAGTTTATATGTTCCAGCCTCAAAGGTATGGTTTTCTGGACATGCCACTCTTCTACGGTTAGCAATCCAGTATTCGATAAGGGATTGAGATTGGATAATATGAAGTCGCACGATTCATATTGTTTGATTCAAGAATTTTTCCTGGTTGCGATCAAATCAATCTTTCTAACTCTTGTCAAAAAGTGTATTACCCGGTTGTGTTTCTTCTTCAAGGCAATATGTTGTAAGGAGATTAGACTTTGCAAATTGGATGAATTTTAGGAGGAAATAGCAATCGTGTTGTGTGAGTTAGAGATGTATTCCACTCCTTCATTTTTTGACATCATGGTGCACTTGTTAGTTCACGGTGTACGGGAGATGTTGATATGTGATTGGGAGGTCATCGCCGTACCTCTCAAAGATACTATTTTTAAGCCCTATATGCTCACTAAATACAACTAAGTAGATAGTTGGCAAGTC